>JBAIAA010001657.1:0-105576 GCA_037893245.1 Crossaster papposus | reverse complement strand
GGATTTCGGTAACTGACTCGACCACGGTCAAATGTCTACAACAAATCTTACAATTGTGCCTGCTTACGAATAGTACAAAGACCGCAACTTACTGTAAGTGTATTGTGTTTTCGGGGGGGATAGAATGGAAGTAAATATATTTTCAATTTGTCAAAGTGTTAAATATAATGTTTAACCAACAAGGCCTACTCAGAGAGGATATGACATTTTATCTTTAATACACAAAAAATCCACAAGGGAAACCTGACTAGATAAATTTGCATGAAAGAATTTCTGCAAGGCGGGACTCGAACCCTGCGACCTTCCGGAATACCTAGCCTGCCCTGCTACCAACTGAGATTTCTTGCCCTATGTTACTTCGTTAGCAAGCTCCTAAATTGCTTTAGTATTTTTGGTCGCAGTGATTAGCCATTTCGTCAAATATAGATGTTACACGTTCATCAGGTAATGAAGATTAATATACCCCCCTCGCCCCCCCCCCCGCCCCCCCCCCCCCATCCGCCCCGCCCCACCCCCCCATCCACACCCCATCTCACCCCAGCGCGGAGCCTTTGCATCAAACCAATATAAATGGACATGTTTAGGCATGGTCCTATCCTTCCCGCATAGTTAGTGGCGCAAAGGGACACATTTATATGTGACATACGCCAACAAAAACCTACACCAACCAACAACAAACATGGTCTATCCTTGCAGCGACGCGTTTCGTCCAGCTCAATCTTTGCCCGCCGACTCAACGGGCGCCCATACAAGAATAGAAATTGAACAAAAGATGAGAAATCCACCATTAGATGAGCATCTTAGTCCACTGTAGGCCTACATTGCTACCTTAAACGAGACTCGCATTTAACAGGCCCGTACGCAGGATTTTTTATGAGGGGGGGGGAGGGCGGGGGCGGTGCGAATTTGTACTTGATTGGGGCCAACAATGGGACCCCAACATTTTTTAGTGTGCCACGTACCGTTATTTCTACATCAAAATACCATATTTACCCGGAAAATGTGGACCTTTTGGTAATTTGGGGGGGGGAGGGGGGGGGGGGGTTCTGCGTCCGCTAACGCATCCCGTCGCACCCCCCCCCCCCCCCCCCCCCCCCCCCCTGCGTACGGGCCTGTACACGTTTGGTAATTGGAACCCATTGTTTGTTTCAATCCTGTATAGTTATAGATATATACCATACAACTAACCTGTGCAAATTTCATTTCAAAAGATGGTAGCGATTCGCGGATATTGCCGAAAATGTGGAGCTGTTATGTCCACCCAGGAAGAATACATCTGCATTTGAATACACATCTTAGAAAACGTCACTGCAGTAACGCCTTCTCAGATTCAAAAATGATATCTTTTTCATAACCCGCAGTGCTTCGAAGTGAAAAGTCTTCTAAAAAATGCATTGTACCTATCCAAAACTGCTGTACTTCATACCAAGTAAGTTTTTATTCTGCTATTAATTTGTGCTGTAATTACCCAAACGTATACGATCCCTTTTAGTCTTAAATAAATTAACTTCATGACTGAATATGTAACCTTATACTTTGCCTTATTAAAAAATTAATAACAAAAGCCTAATGTAACCGGTCGTCATCTGGCCCAACGATTGGACCGGGGCCCCGCTGAGAGGCCGTATTGTCTTGGCACGGCTTTGATTGGATAGAGGACGTACACTGTCCTATCGTGTCGTATGAAATCGTTTAAAAAACGAAAGAACATGTATACGTATCACGTTTTGTCTCGATAGAACTCTCGATGCTCGTCAGCACCGGCGGCACCCGAGCACTGTGTGCGCGCACTCCCCGAAACGCGACAGTTTTTCGTCTTCTCACGAACCTGACCACCAGCACACGTGTGCGCGCACTGCCCGAAAAACGCGTCAACTTTTCGTTTTCACGAACTGGCACTCACATCACTGCAATGTATGCGCGCACTCTCCGAAAACGCGGACACACGTTTTCGTTTTCCACGAACTGGCACCCGTCTTAATCATTTAATTATTAATTAACTAACCATATTTTCACAATATAAAAATTGTGTTTTCAGCAGGGTTAACGAATTGTCTACGTTTAATGAAACCAAAAACCCCTCAAGTAGAACGATTTGTTGACTGAGTAAACTCGTGTCAAACCTTTAAAAGCGTTTTCTCTCCGATTGCTATTCTCTGTACGGAGCGAACAACTGGGTGTCAGT
The DNA here is from genome assembly GCA_037893245.1 of Crossaster papposus. Lineage (NCBI taxonomy): Eukaryota > Metazoa > Echinodermata > Asteroidea > Velatida > Solasteridae > Crossaster > Crossaster papposus. The sequence continues at coordinate 103,391 of JBAIAA010001657.1, read as the reverse complement.
TCGTGGTGTCGGTGAAGAATTTAACAGTCGAAACAGTTGTAAAAGTGGCTAATGCTTGCTGAGCCGAAAAAGCAAAAAAAAAACAAAAAACAGAAGAAACACGAAAGCTTTTTCGCTGAAACGCGAGAAAAAGCCAATGAGTCAAAATGCCTCCTTTCGATCATTACCTAAAAAAAGCCGGTAATTGTCCTTGCCATCTGTTATGTAAACCCGAAACACAAATTAAAAACCAAATAAAAAGAAAAGTCAAAACTGAGAAGATGGTGGACTGATGAAGTGCACGGAATAGCACAGAAACCTAAGCTCTGCTTCTCTTCCAAAAAAGAAAAAAAAGAGGGGACGGCATATTATCACCAGGTAATAACTCTATCACTGAGTGAACTAAAAACAAAGGACCACTGTCTCACAATACACAAACCAGTCAGCGCGTCCGGCCAAACAACAGAGCGACAGGGTTCGAAACTCCCGCTTTCAAGGAATGCTCTAACCAACTCGGCCTTCATACGTTTGATGCTATTTCGCCCGTCCACGAACTCCAACCAATGACTATCATCTAGCAGCAGATTAATGTGGCTAGACCTGACCCCCAGACTGTGTGTCTCACCAATGAAAGAAAGAAAAAACAAGTTAAGAATTACGCTTCTGTAGTGAGGTGGATTAAGGGACAAAAAACACGAAGATCGTGAACACGGTTGACAAAAGCACCATTTTTTTTTAAAGACTCCTACTGGGTATGTAGATTAATTAAAATCCCATGCTCCCAATAAAATTGCAATGACCTTGACCTAATTATGACGTAATATATTCAAAATGGCCGCCATTTCCTTAAAACGGCATTCTTTTTAGTTATATTAATGCCGAGGCCAAGTGATTTCTTAGTAGCGAATTATATGTATCAAAGGCCAAGGAATCGCATGGCAAACGTTTGTGCTTGCGCTTGAAACAAACAGTTTTATCATTTTTGTATTAAATTTGTAATATTAGCATATGATGGTATAAATACATCCTCATCACCCGTGGGAAAATCAGTGGTTTGTATTAAAATATTTTTAACCATGTTTCAATTTCAGCTCATGGTTGTGATGGCTAGCAGACACAATGTTAGTAACAATTTGTAATTATAACTCGGTTTTGGATTGAAATGGTTTTGTTTCAGTTTCAGACAATGCAATTGCCATATATAACTTTGTAAACTGTTTTCTTGGGCAACTGGTGTCGAAAATGTCCTATGATGACCAAAACCACAGACATCGCGGATACACAAACGAAGACCTATAGCTCTCCTTTCTCAAAAGGCGAAAAAATCCCGCGGACCCTAAGCGTAAAAAAAATATCCCACTGGTGTTCGTCCTACCATACTACCCACATGTCGCGCACCCAGCCCTGAAACGGGGCGTATCCTCAAACACTGGCCCTTGATTAGCGAGAAAACGGAATATCTGAATAGGCTATTTTGATACCCAAACCCTCCTGGCATACAAACGGCACACAAAAACATAAAAGATGACTTGTTCGATCTAGGACTAAGCGTCTCCACAATCCAACCAATAGAGGAACAAAATCTTGATGAGGAGAATCTGCAAATTATATTGGAACTATTGAAAGAACAAAACAATGATCAAAGAAATGGATCTCGAGACTAAAACAAAATAAATAAGTCAAACCCCCCCCCCCCCCCCCCACCACACCTCCCCTCCCCCCTTGTCCTTGCCACGCCGTCATAATAAACCGACACAACAAATAAAAACAAGGAAAGTAAAATGAACTATAAGAAGGTGGCTGATGACGTGCATGATATAGGCACAGAAAATATGCCCTGCTCCCCTTTCCAAAAAAAGAGAAAAAGAGGGGACGGCATATTATCACCGGTAAAATCAATCCACTGTGTGAAGTAAAATCAAAGGCGACCACTGTAGCAATACACACACCAGTCAATCGCGTCGCCAAAACCAGACGACAGGGTTTGAAACTCCCGCTTTTAGGGACTGTCTGAACTCGCCAATTGGCCTGCAGACGTTTGATGTATTTGCCCGTACCACGAACTCCAACCACGGACTGTCATCTAGCAGAGGATAAGGTGGCTAAAACTGACGCACCCAGATGCGTGTCCTTACGGAAAAAAAGTAAAAAAGAGTTAAAAACTCACGCTCTGGAGAGACCAGTCAAACAGCAACTTTCTAGCATACCCACTAGTTAACGTACAATTACAGATTTATCTTCGGCAGAACAGCTCACCAAATACAATCCATATGATACTTGTCAGCAAAACTCTTCCGCGTCTCAAAAAAAAATAACGAAAAGCACGGAGGGGTTCTGTTGAAACTTGTACCCCCCCCCCCCCCCCCCCCCCCCCCCCCCCATTCCTACAGACTGCAATCTCGCAGAAAAAAAGTGGCCTGAACTGACCTCCCATGAAGCGTATATCACTAAAAAATCATGCAGATTTATCTCTGTAGACCAGCCACTACCTAAAATCCAATGATACCTTACGCAGCAGAACTGCTTCAGCATCTCAAAAAAAAATAACGAAAACGATGAGAAAAAGTTCTGACTTGTGAAAACTCCCATAAAACACCCTCTCCTTCCCACATAAAATGAGTTCTGATTCACTGCAGCTAACTCTGGAATTGATACAAAAAAAACACAAAAAGATTAACTGATCATTCCTTGAAGTATGCCTGCATAAACCGGTTTCGCTGTGCTATACCTTCTTGCAAAAGCACTCCATTAGAATTTAAAAACCTAATAGCCTCACAGAAAAAGAAAGAAAATTCCACAAAACCCAGTATTACACGTCCTTCACGTTAATGTCCTTCCCAGGTGACCGAGAATCGCTTAAAAAATTAAAAAACCTTGAGTGACATGTATGATTACGCTGCTTCCCAATAAACACGATCCTGCCCCTTTAAGTAGGTGGTTAATAGTAATAAACTGTACACAAAAAACTATTAACTGTAACTGTAAGATGCAGTTAAATAAATGGTAACACACTATAATCCCTCGTCTACACAAACCAACTGTTATATGCGCTATTCAATATAATAAATATTCTGTCATAACCTATATCCGGTCAGAATCATTGTGTTTCATTGTGTTAATGTGTTATTGTTTTGGTTGATAGTTATTGTTTATTATATCATAATGACATCATGGTATCTTGTAGATCAGTGCCACGGTAATTATACTGTTACCATTTTGAACACAAACAAAATAGCATTTTGGTGAAAAAACGGCAATCAAATCATTTTTTTTCAAATTTTGTGTTGTTTGTGTAGTATTGACGATGATGACGTCATATTTACATCAATATACATGTAGTCACCATAAAGGATATTAATTGTTTACAAACTAATACCACCCTCATTGAATTCCTTGACCTCAGAAACATAATTTTGGCATGTAGAAATTCCACCATGGCATTTGCGTTTGCTTTATTACATAACAAGAGATTATGACGTCATAATGACGTAATTCAAGGTTAAAGGTTTGGAGCATGACTTTTTTGAAATCTATGGGTCAAACTGATACTTTGGTGAAAAAATGGTGCTTTTGTCCACCGTGTAACGATTTTTTCCTTAATCCACCTCACTACTGGAGAGGCCAGTCAAACAACCACCCTCTGGCATACCCACTAGATAACGTACAATTACAGATTTATCTCTGCAGGTAGTATAGTTGTAGTATAGGGTAGTATAGTTACGCAACCACATTGCCGGTGTGGACGGTAATTCTGTCCCCCGGTAAAATCGTCCGGGGGGACAGAATTACCTAGGTAAAAGTGTCCCCTTGAAGCCGTTAATTCTGTCCCCCTCCAGTTTATTCTGTCCCCTCTCTAGGTAATTTTGTCCCCCAATGTTCCACACATAAGTGGTTATTCTGATATTATTTCAATGAAAAGCCCACATGGTATTTATTATTTGGACTTCTCTTCCCTTCATCGATTTAATAAAAATACAAATAACTTTATTAATTAAATCAACCGATCTACGTTTCTGCGCGAAAGGGAAAATGGCAGTAATCAGTATTTTTAGACTTCTTGCACGCGTACAAATTCTAGATACCCAGCACAGATGCGGCAGCACTTTTTACCACCTGTAATTTGTAGGACTCAACACATCCTACAGTCTGCCACAAATAATGCACCATGGAGGGGTGAACATGTACTACACTGGTTGTTGCGTCTAGTGGGTGCTAGACTTGTGACGTTGCACGGGACAAATGTACCAGAGGGACACGTTTAACGTTGGACAGGGAGACAGAATTACCTGGAGGGGGACAGAAATACCTAGGTAAATGTGTCCCCCCGGACAGATTTACCGGGTCACGGCCTGGTAAGTCTGTCCGGGGGGACACATTTACCAGGGGGGACAGAATTACCTTTCACACCGGCGTACCAGCAAATCGTAAATATACAGCTTTCTCTCTGCAGACCAGCCACAAACATAAAATTCTATAAACTTTACGCAGAAGAACCGTTTCAGTATCCCCCAAAAAAATTACGAAAACGATGAGAAACAGTTCTGGCTTGTGAAAACTCCCATAAACACCCTCCCCTTCCCATATAAAATGAGTTCTGATTCACTGCAGCTAACTCTAGGATTGATACAAAAATAAACTGTTCTTTCCTTGAAGTATGCCTGCATAAACCGGTTTCTCCTTGCAATTTTCTTTCAAAAACACTTCATCTTTAACTAAAAAACCTAAAAGTCTCACAGAAAAAGAACAAAAATCCACATAACCCAGCGTTACACGTCCCTCAATTTAATGTCCTCCCCTTGTTACCGAGAATTGTTCTAATAATTAAAAAACAACGTGAGCAGCATGTATGATTACGCTCCTTCCCAATAAACACAGCAAAACCCTACCCAGTGTTACACGTCCTTAAATTTAATGTTCTTCCCATGTGACCGAGAATCGATAATAATTTGTTTTCAGCCGAAGTGCATACTTTCCGGCAACACTGTTTTCGCGTACTTGAAATACCAAAACATTTTATTCCATGTTTATGTAGGTTGGTATCTTATCTACCAATTATAAAAGTAGCATTATCCACAAAGTGCCGCTTTCTGCATATAATATAGCCCAATTCAATACCCCATTTTTCGCTATGAGAAAATATAATGACAACATCCCTATTTAAAAAAATGGTTTGATTCAAAGTGGAACACACACACTTACCTTTTACAATCATTTTCTGAAAGACTAAACATGGTTGTGCAATATGTGTACAAAAAAAAGCTTCTACTTTTCCCCCTTTAGATGTACCAGTGCTTCCAATTTACCTATATTTCATTACTTAAATATTGTTTTGGTTCGAAACAATTGAACAGTCGAAACAGTTGTACAAGTGCCAACAGTTTTTACAGAGTACAGTTGTATATTTAGTCCATGAGCCAGGGGCTGAAATTTGACATTTTGGTACCATCGCATATTGGTACCATCTCAAGGGACTAATCGCCATTAGGATTTTTCTTTGCTATACCTGTGTATAGTTGTCCGAAAAGTATGATAGACTTTTGTAATTGGTAGCTTAATTTGGAATTTGGGGCATTTTCTATGACGTCACTGATGCAGACGAAATCAGATCTTTTTACATCAAACAATAACAACTAACTTTATTTTACCCGACAAAACACTTGCTTGATGTCCTCTATGGTGTCGCAGCATTAAATGCCTTTAAAGGGTTACACTTAATTCACCTGTATTTGGCTAAACTCTGTATTGAGGCCACCTGCCTAATGTCATTGCATGCATAAACTCAATAAACTGCTCACTTTGTTATTGAAACTGCACTCGAAGACTCCTGACCCATTCGTGTTATTTTAATGAAGTTCATTGCAGGCCGGGGCAGATATAAGTATTATAATATTTATTATTATTATTTAAAAAGGAAAATGGGGGGGGGGGGGGGGGGGGGAGGTGAAGAAATGTTCATTTTAAATTAGCTTTTGGCTTCATTCTACATGTTGATGGGTGAACAGAAAATGCATTAATTTTGGTGAAAAGGTCGAATGTGTAATCTTGAACGAACATTTCCATTTTGGAGGGCTGAATTTTCTGAAGGCCATGGTTGTTTTCCTGTACTATAATTGGCAGGTTTTATTTTCAAGAAACTGTAACTATTAGAACATAACGACAAAGATACCTACAACAAATGGCTTACATTATCTGATATATTAAACATATTTCACACGTATTTCAATAAAATTATTTTTCATAGAAAACGAAATTAAGTAATTGTTGGTCTTCTTGATAATTAAATATGATTTTGTTGCGTTTACGTACATCTGATTTCGGTTCGGCTACGCTTCATGTATGTTCTGCTTTCGTCACACACAAAATGCACACCTTCTGATAAACACGTGATTCGGTAATAAGTTGTTCCCCTTGTACTTGTATATCTCCTCTGCTCCGTACTACAACCTGCCAAACCATCATCACTCTCAACTTTAGACAGTATAGTGCAAAGACATTTGTTTTCAGTGTAAATGTACAATTCCCATGATGATATAAGTCTGGGACAGATGTATCTGATGATGAAACCTGCAGACTAGAATGGGCTCAAGGGCACGGGTTTTGCAGCATTACGCAATGTGGCACATGAAGACAAATATTCGGGGCGTACAAGTTGTCTCCTGCCGAACATAATAATACAAGTATGTGTTTTGGTCACACCTTTGGATTGGACAATTGTCCGAGTCATGCTCGGACGGAATTCGGGCTAATATTCTTCTTTATCACTTTCCGTTTGTGACGTTTCGTTTGTTGTGCAAAGAATGCTCGCCAGCTGAAGAGTGAACCCGACAAATTATGGAAAAAAAAGTGAAAATCTTCCCCATTTGCAACAGCATCAGTCATATCACACTTCTTACATGAAATAGATCGAAACGTACATGTAGGCCAACTAACTATGTGCAATAAATACTACCTTGAACACAACTGTACTATGAACTAGCAGCAGAACTGTCATGCCACAAATGCGAAACTAGGCAAGCAGGGGTACATTTGGTTCTGGACTAGACATGTAAGAAGTGCAGGAGACATATAGGATTCATACAAATTAATCTAAATTACAATAGAATAGAGGGACCACGGATTTATGGAGATAGCAACTGTCATAGCTGACCACACGTACGTAACAAGCAATTCACCAGCGTAGCAGACTAGCAGTACAGACCATTCAGATGGGGCCGTCATTAACTCGTTAGGCTCCTGTCACACTTGTCCAAATCTATAATTCCGTTCATAAACCGATCTGAAATATTATTAATTCGGACACGTTTGGAGAGAAATGTAAAAAACCAGCCAGAAATGAAAATACACCGATCATAATCCGGTCTTATTCCGGATCTAATAAGTTGCTATTCCGATTGCAATCCGTCTATATTCAGAACCTCTCCAGTCATCACCGGACATGCCAAACTTAAAAAAATTCATGGATCTCAAGACTGACCGCTTTTATAGCAATTTTGCCGTCCCTGGATCTCCAGCTGAACCGGAATTTATTCGTTATATGATCGTTATATATATGCTATATGTTCGTTTACTATGCGGTATTACATCGTGGTAATGCGGTACACTCTCAAAAAGACTAGTCTCCGTCCGACTAGTCCGAACTAGTACAAGATCACCCCAATGCATATAGATTTAAATAAAAGCCAAGTTATGTTGTTTTTCACGGGGAATATAAAGAACCGATAGTGCGTACGTATACTAACATACGCAGCGACCAGCGATACAGTACTACGTACAGTTACATTGATCAGCCCACCCAGCGGTGATGATACAATCAAGTACATGCATACAGGCGCACCCAATCAAGCCCTAAATATTTCCAAATCCATCACTGACATACTCTAGACCTTTCAATCTATCACGAAAAACTCTTTTTCATCTCAACCTTTCTCATCTGCTCAATGTAAACATACCACGGACACAGCACATGTTGAACTACGGCTGTTAATTACTTTTGGCTAGTTTAATTTCTTCAACACATGAAACTATACCGTGCAACAGTTGACAGATTCCCCAAACAGCCGTATGTTGCGTGAAAGTAAGAGGCTGTCAGAACTTAAACATTTACGGTACAAATCTTTCAAAAACTAGTCATAAGCTACCGTTTTAGAAGGTCTATCATATTTTGCTGTACTTTTCATATTTTTCTCTATTGCAAAAATCATATTAGAATTTGTCCTTCAAAATGGTACCGATAATTTAGCTGGCTCATAGACTAATTCGTGTTACATTATTTTACGAAATCGTCAAATTGCAAAATGTCATGATTCATTGTGAAGTTTTATCGCTTCTGCTGTGAAACGAAACAAAAACAAAAAGTGCACGTGCACATAATTACGAACTGCTATTTTTCTTTGCGCCTTCCTATCCCACAGCGACCGTTGCCACTGTGACCGTTACATTGCCAACGTGCAACCAAGTGACGCTTCAACTCGGTTCTCACAAATTCACGTCGTTTCTCCCCATCACTCTGGACGCAAATATCCCCTGGGAGCTCCAATTCAGAGTTTCACCAAAACCGAGCGCACAGCAGATCACTAAGGAAATCATCGAGTTCTTTGTTTCCGATCCAGCGACACAGGGTGCAGAATTGTACCGAATTGGTAAGCAACAACATCCGGGTGTATTCCACGGTACGACCAAACTAGCTTCATCATACTCTGTTTTCTAGCAAATGTTGAAAGTTATAGTACAAACCTGTCAGTTGTGAATTTGTATCGTTTAAAGAAACAGCTCTTCAAAATTTAAAGATAGGATACACCATTTGCAGATATCGAAAAATGTTACTACCGAATTATTAAGAAATATCTTACTTATTTGAAAGTAAATAATGATTGTAGGCATCCAGCAAAATGATTGCGCCAGATGTCCTGTAATTGTTTCGAAAAATGTTATTTTCTAATAAACATTTTGGCGATCGCAAAAAAGAAGAAAAAAGAACAACATACGAACTACTTCCCGACGCCAGTTGAAAACGGATGCTGCTTTTTTTGCTTTTCTCAGCATCCATGATTGTGAAAATTCGGACAGGTCAGTTAAACGCTATTTACTATAAAATACAACCCCCCCCCCCCCCCCCCCACCCCCCCCCCCCAAAAAAAAAATCCACCCATTCATGATAATTCAAGCAATTACTAATGGTGTATCCTACCATTACATCCACCCATTCCTGATAATTGAAGCAGTTGCCAGTGGTGTATCCTACCTTTAAATCCACCCATTCCTGATAATTCAAGCAATTATCAATGGTGTATCTTACCTTTACATCCACCCATTCATGATAATTCAAGCAATTGCCAATGGTGTATCATACCTTTACATCCACCCATTCATTAATTCACAAAATTACCAATTTATATCCTACCTTTAAAGAATGGTGCTTGACAACTACACTATACTATAACTAGTGAAGTTTTAACTATATTCCGAAAAATATTCGAAGATTTTGATTTTAAACTAATTTCTTAAAGACATTTCCAAAGATGCGTTTCTGGTACGCATTTTTTGACTTCTTTTGTTATTTTATTCAAATGAGACTGTGCAAGAAAGAATACATTTAGAAAAGGCCCAATTAACCGGTAACAAGCATATTGGCGGCCATTTTGAGAAGAAAAAAAAGTGATAAAACAATAGCTGTTACCGATCATGCTGCATTGCTTTCACGCATTTTACCTTGCCAAAAATCGCTATGAGCGCTACTCCTCTCGATCATTTTAATAACGGTGCATGGCTCATTTTGTTGACCGAGGCTGATGGCCATTTTCTATCTATCCTAGAATTCTCCCAGAATGCAGTGGAGGTTTTTATCGGCGGGCCGCGAGCAATACGCGCCGACCTCTCGCCTTCTCCAGACTGGGGCGGTCAAAACCACACGGTCAAGCTTGGCGGTAGAATGTTGACCTTCGACGGTGTCAACTATGAGTACTCCATAGTCGACACAATAGACCTGACCGGAGTTAAGTTTGTTCAGTTCGAGTCCGACTCTGGTACAGGGGCGACTTGGATCCTGTACAATGTACCCTGTAATTGGGAATTGGCATAATGCAGTGGAATAAAATAAAACGAAAACAAAAATAACCTAATCGACATACGTCGTTTATAAAGTCATTTTTAAAGATACAAAATATATATGAAATATATACATGGTTTTATACATGGTTGGAAAGCCCAAAGCATGAGTTTTTATTTGGTATATAATAGAGCTCCAAAGCCCGTCCTGTTCTGGAAACACGACGGGCCAAATTCATAAACGGTGATGATCACCAGATTATTTTAGTCATGTACAACTATTGTACGGTGACTAAAACAGAGAAGTGCGCGTGTGGATAAACTCCTGAGATCATCGCAATTCAGTAAGAAAATAATCCGCTGTTTTCCCAGCCGTGTACAAGTTCCTGCTTAGCCGATGTTTAGTGGTCTAGCTGTACATCATTCTATTCCTAAAAAAACCAAAATGTTAACTTGTACACGAGATAAACAAGCCCCTTGGGACGATTACAAATTCTTTTGTTACTTAGACGTATGTCACTACCATGTACGTTTGGTAAACAGCAGCTGATCTAATAATTCTTTATGAATTCGGGCCTAGATTTGTACGTTCGATCAACAACTGTGTATACACAGTTTAGCCTAGTTAATCATGATCAAGGGAAAAACACCGTTTATGAATTTGGCTCGACATGTTTGCTTATTGATTACTTCCTTGGAGGTCAAAATACACAACTGTTGTACAACAACAGAACGACGCCCACAAAGTGGTATTGAGCGGGCCATGGTGATATAACGCACAGCGCGACTTAAGTGTCCTCGGCATTTATTATTTTTTTAATATGAAAGGACTAAGCAAGTAACCAACAACAAAAAAACCAATCGATTGCCCGTTGTTATGGTAACAGGCCATTTTGTGTTTTGGGCATTTTTTTCCAGTTTGGGGGCCGCAAAAACAGGTGGTTTTTTTTGCTTTATATTTAAAAATAGAATCTCCCAGCCAAAATACAACATTTTATCACAACATAAATTACTATATCACTACAAAGTATCATCCTCGGCGTTACTTGAGAAAATAACTAAATGTTTTAAATGCCACCCGTATGCTATTTTTAGAACATGCATTAAAGCATGTTTTCAGAACTTGTAAAATAGTAATTGATAACCTATTTTTGTCCCTCAAAAAGTCAACTTGCCAGGGGTCTCAGAATATTTTCTTGTTTGGATTTGATTAGAGCCAACATTGGTCTTTTCATATTTGGTGAGAAAAGTTTGGGGGATTGTATCCTCTTAAGGCAGTACTGCATTCAAATTTGTGTCATCATATTATAAATCCACTTGGTATATCAATTGCTATTTAGGTGTTTTATTCTCAAATGTCAAAATAATGGTGCCTTATGTTAAAAGAGGGCACCTGATAAATCGGCGGCTAAAAATCGCTGAACCGAACGATCGATATACCATACAAAAAAAACTCGTGATGTTCGTTATAGCGGCTGTCCACTGTACTACAACAAGATATGTGCCATTTTGGGAGCCTAATTCAAGCCTCTTGAAAACAGTGTAAAATCAACAAAGTTCAGGGCCAAGTTTCATGTAAACCAACATCACTGGGGTTTCTCAAACAACAATCAAATTATTGCCTTGGTCTTTATCTTTCATTTTCTTTAACATTTTTGGTGAGTTAGCCAACAAAATTATATATATTCTCTTATTAAAACAAAGCATTTTTTCTCATTATAGTTCGTGTTAAAAAGCTTTAGGGACGTATATGAAAAAAATCTAAATATGAGATAAATATATTATTACAAAATCATATTATTAGTCTCGCAGCTGCACTTCAAGAATTGCATTGCTAAACTGTATCGCATGGGCGCTATGTACAGTATAATGCGTGATTGTTCGACAGTGCTGTGAACAATGTGCATTTGAATGAAGATAATTTAGGCATAAAACAAACGTGCCTCGTTGTCACGACAACGCGCATGTTGACAGGAAATTAATATCGAGTGCTCTGCAGAATTCAAGAAGCAGAAAACTCCAACTTTGTATTCTACGTAATCAAGCATGCGTTGCACAATGAGGAAAACAAAGAAGAGGTATATTAAATTACTAGACCGCTAACTCTTTATTCTTACGCGCAGAGATACTTTGAATCCATTCTGCGCACAGACATTTTGAATTCCTGTGCGTGCTTGTAGAACATATATATATAACTATAAATAGATGGATTGAATTTTAAAAGTGTACTCTAATGCAACGCCCGCGCAAGTAGAACAGATGCAAACAACTTACGCGCGTCATGCAAGTAAAATTAAATGTCAAGGCAAAATTATCTGCAGCGCGCGGATATATACGCACACCCATTTGCGCTTATTTTGCTAATCATTCATTTCGGTTTTGGGCGCATCGGCTTCGGTAACGCACTGTATAGAATACAAACGCAGATATGCAAATAGCCGTACAACAGCTAGCCGTACACAATTTTGAGGTTTCCATAGGTTTGTGCACAAACATGGATGCGCCTAGCAGGCATCCCATTGTACATCGAGCCAGCGCTCTAGTAATAGCTTTATGGAATAAACGCATAGACCGCCAGTCGTGTGCACAAAACCGTGATTGGGAAAAAGTATGGGCAAAACGACGCGTCGTTGAATGGTTGAGCGTAATGATACCGCAACTTACCGCATTATATACCGCACTTACACCGCACTTATTTTAATTGTGCACCCTTTAATTCTTGTTTTTATCGTGTGTCAAGTTTTTGTCTTTAACTACTATTTTGTTGGTTTTGTTTTGTAATCACCATAAATTATATTTAGTTTACTTGGTGTTTTATAGTATATTCTTGTATTGATTTTTACATGTTTATTTTTATGTTTTACTCAATTTTTTACTTAAAGGTAGGATACACCATTTGCAGATATCGAAAAATTTTACTACCGAATTATTAAGAACTATCTTACTCATCTGAAAGTAAAAATAATTCCAGGCATCCCGCAAAATGATTGCGCTAGATATCCTTTAATTATTCTGAAAAATATGATTGCGCTAGATATCCTTTAATTATTCTGAAAAATATAATTTTATAAAGACAAATTCATAACATAAGAATAACTTGCTCGACGCCGGTTGAAAACAAACGCTGTTTTGTGCTTTTCTCGGCATTTATGATTGTAAAACTTCGGACAGGTTAGTTAAACGATATTTACTATAAAATACACACCCCACAAATCCACAAATAGTCTGGCTCCCTGAACCCAAATAAGATGAAACGAAGCACTTAAAAAACGTTCTGGAATTTTACTGTCAGGGAACCAGTCTAGTTGGATTGTTCATACCCGTTCCATATGAAGCACGATATGTGGCAGAGAAAACCCCCCTCTTTTGTGTTGACCATTGTGTTCCCGGAATCTCAGGAATTCCTTTTAGGTTTCAAGGGGGGGGGGGGGGGGGGGTTAGGTTACAACAGTGTTGAGTGCGTATAAAGTATAGGGATAAGAGGGGGTACCCCTCTGCCACATATCGTGCTGGGTATAACCCGTTCATATCGAACAAATTATGAACTAACAAAATATGAACTAACTAAATATTGTAAATTAGGAGTAGTACATTTGATAGTTTTGTTTCCTTGATGTTTGCAAATTAATGTCTGCCTTTGTTAATTTTGGTTTAAGGTTTGTATTTTCGATCGGGACTTGAAATGTAATCGATAGGAAAAAAGGTCAGGCATTTTCAGCTCATTTATTACGCAGAGTCGAGTATTGATGAACAACCTCAATATTGAGACGAGTAAATCATTTGGATGTAATCGATTCTTCTGTCGTCTGTGAACCAGTTCCGTTCCGATTACAGAATCGGGTCTCGAATAAAAGCTGTTATTAATCACAAACTGTGTTGAGTATCGATTTGTCCTTGTAGGGTTTGGTATAAAATGCTTTGGTCGCTCCCTCTCAGAAATTAAAGTGTGGCTCGAACACAACTTGTCGGCAGATGGGCTCTCTGTGTCGTCATCCCCTGATGCACTTCTCCGTGGTGAGTTACATTTCGTCACTGTTTTCACGAAGAAACACAATTTTATGTGGATTTTGAAGAAAAAGCGTTTTCGAGTTAATCTTAAGAGAGATTTCTCCTATTTTAAATTCCATAAACAAATACTACTTAATTTGCAACAACTTTTGTAGTACGGAAACCTTCACATGATTCTAAGAGAGGATTGTTGTAACATGAACCCGGCTATTGTAGAATTAACCACTTCTCTTTGGTGGGTTACATTTCGTCCCCGTTTTCACGAATAAAACACACACACGTGGAATTTGAATAAAAAGCGTTTTCGAGTTAATCGAAAGAGAAGTGTATTCTATAGTAAATATCGTTTAACTGACCTGTCCAAAGTGTTATCATCATGGATGCTGAGAAAAGAAAAAAACGGCGTTCGTTTTCAACCGGCTTTGGGCAGTGGTTCTTATGATGTTCTTGGGTATTTTTTTGCGATCACCGTCTGTCAATCGTTTAAAAAAAAAAATTAACATTTTCGGAGCAATTACATGATATCTAGCGCAATCATTTTGCTGGATGCTTACAATCATTATTTACGTTCAAATAAGTAAGATATTTCTTACTAATCCGTTAGTAAAAATATTCGATATCGGCAAATGGTGTATCCTACCTTTAAGTAGGCGATGTTTTACATTAGTGATGTGAATATCGTTTTAGCCTTAAAATTCACGTTGTTTAACATTGTCTGTCTGCAATACTTCGTTAAAACGCATTTTCCGTTTTTGACCCATTTTTTTTTAAACAAAGGTCAATTAATGTTATTAATGTTTTGACAAAATGATACTCTGTGTATGAGTAATAGATTTGGGTAACTACAAAATGACTGTGTCATCTGGTCGATCCTTAAATCATAATACAATACAGAAAATACACTCTGGTGGAAAGATGGGTCCAGCGGAGAATAATTATTTTACGAGGGGAGTGATGCGATTGTGAGGTTGATGGTTCTGATGCGGTATCATCTCCGAGAAGATTGAGGTTGCCAGTAAAGCGTTGATAACACCGACGTTGATATCCAACACGTTCCAGATCATCGGGGACTGTTATCGCATGCGTGGGATCTGGTCGCACACTGATTGCATATACGATATAGGGACTCAGTGTGATTGGCGGAGACGCCAGTCTCGGATCGTGTGAAGCTAGTTTATCACTTACAGGACCCTTTATTTTGCTGAGGATTGTAAAACTACTATGATCAGGTGTGGATAGTACACGAAGGATGCGAGTGTAGGCCGGGTGGGGAGTGCCTTAGGCGATGCTGCAGGGTCCGCGCTATGGGCACGTTTGCCCATGGTGGTTAATAACCCCGACCCAACCACGTTCATTCCCGACAAGCCAATTTTAGACAACATCGGTGAAAAATTTCAAAAACAATCGGGATAACATTGGAATATGCAGTTAATTGTTTCCCGTTCTTGTCAAGATCCTTCCCGACTGCACCACGATGTTTTCCCCGACCCTACCGTTCCCCCCACGTTTGTGCTACGTTTTTTTGTCTAAGTTTATGCCTAGATACTACCAGGATTTCATCCGATTGCACCCCAATCTACCCGATCGTGCAACGTTCTTGTCCCGATCAAGCCAAGACTAATCCAATTGTGCCAAGATTGGACCACGTTCCAGCCACGACCCAGCCGTTCTCTAAGACGTCCGTGCCAGGACTTATAAATACTGCCGGTTCGGTCTATTTGTCATTCTTGTTTTGATGTTCTACAGAGCACTATAACTGCAAACTTCAACATAGCATTATGCCTCTCGTGGTGTGTGAATCGGGTGACGTCGTGTGTAGGACGTAGTGGAAACGTAGCGAGAACGTCTAAAACGTAGTGGTAACGTAGCTCTTACGTCGTTATAAGTATGATTGAACGTAGCAAGAACGGCTAAATCGTGGTATGATCGGGATGACTACTGGTAGAAACTTCGTGTGAACGTGGCACAAACGTACAGAGAACGTAATGAAATTGGGAGGGTCTTGGCAAGGTCGGGTTGAAAACGGCTTTAAATCCGGTAAAGAAATACCCGAGATGTTTCCCCGTTCTCATCTGTTATGGCCCCACAGTCGAGTTAGTTGTGCGGTATAAGGTTTCACTACACTAAATACGGTGCCCATTGTAACCAACACAAAAATTGAAAGAAAGAGCGCCGCCTGGTTACGCTCATGAGTAGAGTGGCCATATTTTTTTGACTGGAAATTAAAGATTAAGACTCCTAGAATAATTTTCTTTTCAAATGTATGGGGGTTGACCGAATGAATTTGTTGTATACTCCCATCCACACACGCCACCCCTAAACTGGTGGCACAGCTCTGGGCCCAGGTCTCAATGTAGCCCCGAGCATCTATGCCAAATAGACCCACGTATTGGTCTTTTTGTGAACGGAATCCCCAAGTTGGAAGCCACGGGTCACCAATTCTTGATTTCCACAAATATTTCTACAATCAGTCCAATGTAAATTACCGGAGGGATCACAAAGTATTAATGAGCTCGCGCGCAGTGATTTTCAGAGATTTAGTCACATGCACCCACAAGGACATTCTCGCGCGAGAACTCGTACGTGAACAAACACGCATGCGCGAATATTCCATTCGTTTACAAGGTCGTGAACATTAAGAAAGAAAAAAACACCTCGAGTTCACCACTGGTGAACACGAGTTACCAAGCGATTAGAACGCCATTATACGACTCGTGAACTCGTGAACACGATAAACACGACAGCATTATACACTTTGCGGGAACAGTATAATAGCTCCCTCTATTGGTGTACTTTGTGCAACTAAACAAGGATCACCGCGGGATCGGAAGAAACGATAAACCCAGTTTTTACCAAAGATCGTAAAGCCTTGCGATCTCAAGCTCTACAACATACAACCCACGCACAAATTTACATACATTTGTACACGGAGCATTGTCAGGGCATTAATTTGATTATTCCAATTGGTTAAATTGTACATCCAGCACACAAGAGGGCGTCAGCGCCTATGTACTCGCAATAAAATTATATCAATAGCGTTTCTTTGTGTCGACATTACGATATTTAGCAGTGTCTTTTACTTTTTACTTTTCGGATTATTTTATTGGTATTCGTTAGTAAATTTTCTCGCATCTTTCTTCCCATTGCTCGATCTCTGGGTCAACTATACAGTCGACTACATCTTGCAAAAAAATTGAGGGGAAAATAGGTGGACCATACTAACAAATTACTATAGGAATAAACAAATGGCGCCCATAGACTTGACGCAAATGCAATAGCAGAAACAAAAGTACCTGGTAAGAGTGGGTCCACGTAAATATTTCATATTAGTGTCCTCGGCATTTCTTTTATATTTTTTAATATGAAAGGACTTGGTAAGCAAGTAACCAAAATTGAAATAATTTTTTGTTCTATTGCCCGTTGCCATGGTAACATGCCATTTTGTGTTTTGGGCATTTTGGGCCAGTTTTGGGGCCGCAAAAGCTGTGTTTTTTTTAATTATTTTTAAAAATATCACCCAGCCAAATTACAAACTTTTATCACAAAATCAACTATATCATTACAAAGTATTATCCTTGCCCTTACTTGAGACAAAAGTTGAATGTTTTAAATGTCACCCTTATGCTATTTTTAGAACATGCATTGAAGCATGTTTTTAGAACTTGTAAAATTGAAAGTTTGAACCTATTTTTGTCCCTCTAATAGTCAACTTGCCAGGGGTCTCAGAATATTTTCCTTTTAGATTGGATTAGAGCAGACATTAGTCTTTTTATATCTGATGAGAAAAAATTGGGGGATTGTATCTTTTTAAGGCAGTACTGCATCAAAAATTGTCATTTTCCCAAAAAACTGAAATGTGAGCTTTTTCTTCAGTTCGAAGTAATAGTAATAATAAATCTAGACTATTCGCCCTCCGCAACATTTCTTACATACCATTTTCTGATAAAATGTTATTAGTGGCATATAAAAAGAGGAAACTAAACTTGTGAACTAAAACATTATTTCTACAAAACCCAACTAAAGCAATATTTCTACAGAACCCAACAGCCCTTAAAGCATGTCACCCACTGACCTCTATACATGGACAGATCATCCATTGTTTCATTTTGAAGTCGGCATGCAGAGAAGTGCAACATGGCGGACCCACGAAGTCACTCTGTGAGCCAATGAAATGTCCAGGTGTAGAGTTCAGTTGGTTGGTAAACCCACTGACCTCTACAACTGCACATTTCATTGGCTCACAGCAGTGACGCCATGTTGCACTTCCAGTTCGCGCCGACTTCAAGTGTTAGCACAGCAGAATATGGACAATGATCCGTCCAGGTGTTGAGGTCAGTGATGTCACCCCTCAAAAACACAGCTTTATTGCTTGCAAGTGTATCCAAGGTGTTGCATTATAGCGCCCCCTATAGGCGGGACTCAAACCTCAGACCGCCATAATAACGGACCGGCGCTCTACCAACTGCCACCGCTGACGACACGATTTGTATCCCCATCAGCTCTCTCGATCACACAATGGTCTTTGCAAATTGCTTAAATGGGGCGTGACCTTTTTATACAAATTTGACCATTTGAATATAGGCATAGCTTCTTCACGCAGTCAACTACCATTCAACTTCCAACTATACTACATGTATGTTGGCAGTCTCCCAAATTGTCAGTATCTTTGTTCGAGGCTCGAGGGCGCATGTCAGAAGTCACAAACACCAGAATGCGGTGTGGCCATGGATCACACTCAATTTTACAATACAACCTGGGAAGCGACATTGTGGGGATAACTCAATGAGGATACGACTTTTTATCTTATACTACACTAATAAACCACAAGGGAAACTTGCTAAATGTGCATACATTTTTTGTGTGGAATGGTTTTAAAGGGTTGTTATGGTACATGTATAAACTGTTGTTAAAGTTCAAATATAAAAAAATACAAGTGCGAAAAAGCCCTATGTTTTGTTCTTCGAACTGCGGACATAGCTCCAAGGGAGCGCTATAACGTAACACTTTGGATACACTTGCAGGCCCTATAAAAGCTGTGTTTTTGAGGGGTGACATGCTTAATGTTCTGTAGTTGGGTTCTTTAGAAACAATGCTTTAGTTGGGTTCTGTAGAAATAATGTTTCAGTTCACAACAAGTATTGTTTTCTCTTTATATTTACCACTAATAAAATGTAAGAAATGTTGTGGAGGGGGTTAGTCTAGATTGTTGCCGTCAAAAATGCTGCTTATAGGAGTAATTTACAGGCCTGCAACTCACTCTTATTATTTGAAAAAGGCGCCAGATTGTTACAAGTAAGTTTTGTGTGTGTATTTTTACTTTAAACTGAAGGGAAAGCTCACATTTCATTTTCCACATTTTTGGGAAAATGGCCATTCGAGGGAAAAAAATAGGGTAACAATTTAAATATTTTATATAGTTAATTTTGTTATAAAATTGTGTATTTTGGATGTGTGATTTTTTTAAAATAAGCTAAACAAATGTTTTTGGCGGCCCCAAAACTGGCCAAAACACAAAATGGCCTGTTACCGTAGCAACGGGCAACAGAAAAAAATATTTGAATTTTGGTTACTTACTTACCAAGTCCTTTCATATTAAAAAATAATTAAAAAATAGCGAGGACAGTAATATGAAACATTTACGTGGACCCACTCTTAAAAAGTCTTTACAAAAACACAAAAAACATACAAATTGCATTAGGAATAAATCCATCAACTCGACATTTGTTTTCACATTGACATCCTCGGTTACAATTCTTATGTACATAAAGGAGAAAACATGTATGTATAGAGTATTCATCAAAGACATTACATAATCGAAAGCATAAAAAAGATGTCAACATGCAAGAAAACGGTGAAGCAAAGCTTTTGTACCTTTCCCTGGGACATAGACCACAGGGCATGGCCGATTATCTTGCACCTTCTTGACGCATATCGTGAATCTATATAAATTTTACTTTAAACTACTTAGGAAGTTGTTGGAAAACTCACAAATAAAATCCCCAAACGGTCTGCGAACCAGTACTCGGTAAAATCTCCATTTAAAATTCATGTTTTCCCAGTTTCAATGCAAAAAAATGCCCAGTGAACAATTACGTCATTATTTTCCAACGACCAATCAACGAGGCCCTTCTGTCGTGGTGCGGCACGTTTGCGCGAATAGTGGGAAAATGGACCAATAGCGGGCGTTGTAAAATAGAGCGAGCGTACTAGTAGGCGCTGTTAACACGAGCTGCTCAAATGGTAGCGATTTGAACACGAACAAATGTATTATGCACGGTTCAGATGCAGATTCCAGGGTTTTGTTGTTCTCTGAAAAGAGTTTAAACAAATTCCACGCTTGTGCCGGTAGGTGGAAGAATGTACCCAAGCAGAAATCGCCGAAAAAGCGGAGAATGATCATATCGGCATGACAATCATTGTCAACAGTACGTGATGCAGTTGAGTAGATGCCGTTAAAAAAAATAGAACAGAGGTGGAGTTTGGACAAAAAGACCCGGCGAACAACTGTACTTGACAAACTTTCACAATGCCAGACACTAACTGCAGGAAAGCTTCTGGAAGCAGCGAGGAAAAAAGAAGATCAGTGGCTTCTCTCACAGATCGAGGGGAATGATCTTGTCAACACAGAAACATTGTATCACACAGTCTGCTTTCCATCCGACTCTCCTTAATACAAACTCAGCTGGAAATGGGCAAAATGTTTGTTATAACAGAATTGTGTATTAAATGTAAATCGGTACGAGTTGTGTTCACCCACTCACATGTACATTGTTAAAGACATGGACAAATTTCAGTTTTACCGTCACGAATAAACATGTATCAAAGACTAAAGCTAAAAAAAACCTCTGGTCGTGTATATATTTTTTTATACAATTTACATTTAGATTTTTAACCCCCCCCCGAAAAAAATAATTAAAAAAATAAAATAAAAATAAACAATTATAATAAAAAAATCAAACAATAACAATACAAAAATTACACTCTATTAAAAAGTTCAAAATATGGCAATAAACAAAATGAAAATTTGTATTAAGACATTCAAACACATCCTAATTCCTCTTTAATCGAATTATGTCTCTGTAGAGTCCCTTTTTAGTAAGCAACTGCAATAAACAGCTTTCCAATCCTGGTCAATAGAGGGCGCCCGTTATACACAGGTGATTAAAATGCAAATATTTAATTAACTGGTGAACTTGCGATTGGGGATTGTGGTTTTTCGTGATCCACATGATCCCAGCTAACAGACTGCAGTGATTCCACTTAGATTCAAGAGGTGTGACAAGGAAATTAGTTTCTGAGCACATTTTGCAGCCATGCCCTGTGGTCTATACCTCTCGGTGAACGACGTGTTCCGTATGAATGAACATAAGAAGTAAATTATAAATACAATTAAGTGATGAAAACAAGGGGAAAGCATAATGTGAGTATATTTAAACATAAGTGTACCCAATCTGTAGTGATAAAGATCATTAGGTTTCAAAATATTAAGTTTAGCAAATAAAGGAATGGTATGATCAAGGTAGCCTGCATAATTCACAATACAAACAGGCTTATTCTGCAACGTAAAATGTTTGTTGAAACCATGTACACTTAAAGAACCCACAAAGGCAAGTAGACCATAATTTAAGTATGAAAGGATAAAGGAATTATACAATATTAAAAGAATATTTTTAGGTACATTTTTCAAACGGTTCATTATACCAACATTTTTTGAAATTTTACTACACAAAACATCAATATGATTATTCCAAGTGAGATTTACATCTATAAAAAGTCCAAGAAATTTAGTGGTCTTGACTTGATGGAGTACAGTACCATCAAATCTAAGGGGAACTGTAGCAGGGAATATGTTTGTAGCGAAACTTTTATAAGGCAATAAATATGTGGTTGACTGGTTTTAAAACCAGCTCATGGGCCTGGACGCAAAGCCCGAGCAGGCCCATGGGCCCGTTTAATTTAAACATAATTGTTTAATACCGGCCGACCACATTTTTATTCCCATTCATAAATACACACAATGTACCCTTTTGGTAAAAAATATAACTTTGGTCCAAAAGTCAAAACACAGGTGCAGTTGTGGCAAATGCGTTGTGAATTTCGGACAATACTGACTCGCTGGAAAGTATTGCGCATGTTTTGTGAACGTTTAACCAATAAATGGTAAAAGCCACTGGATTTCAAAGGAGTCTAAATTACATGTGACACTGGAAAAGTGTTTAAAACTGGCCAGCCATGTCTTTATCATCCGTTTAAAACCAGCTACGTGACGGGGACTCGACCAATGAGAATGGGTAAGCTGTCTTAGGTATTTATGAATGCAAGGTATAGGCTATGTTGCAATATTAATAATTACTCACTAAATTATTATTTAGTGAGTATTAATTATCACTCTGATTAAATCTGATTTCAAAATGTCTGCTATATACAGGTCTGTGTAGTTCCAATCAGAAATTTACTATACACTGTACACTTCAACATGTCCATGTATGGGGCGAGTGCTAAAAATGTTCTGAAATGTGATGCCCATTTTGCATCATACAAAATGTTAACTAAATGTCGGTTAAAATGTAAAAATGCCAACAAACGATGTTGTTTGTCAAAAGTCAAGAATTTGTATGTGTGATGTGTTCCATCATTATAAATTGTTATTAATGTACACAGTGTACATATATTCAACAAATGTGCAGTTTTACAGTTTGACAACATCGTGTTTCGAATCTACACCCTTGAAATTGTCTGTATGCTAAATTAATGTGGTGCATTGGTACGATGGAAATCACGGAATTCAGAAAAATAGGTACATGTAACTACGTTAACTTGATGTAAATTTTTGAATACAAATGAACCTGAGCATTTCTTTAATTTCATGTCTGTTATTTGGATCACTTGCATAAATTTGCAAATTCGTTTGGGTTGATGTCTACACCAAGTGATATAAGAACAATCTACGTGCGTATACCTGTACAATTGCTAATTTGTGTGCAGATGTGTATGTGCAAGAAGCAGTCAGACTTTCAGAAAGATTTAGTGTCCATGACTCAATTTTCTTGCCATCTGCACTGAGATGGTTAATATGAGAAAAGGCAATAAAGTAAATATCACCTGCATCATCACAACACAACCCTTTAGATATCTCGCATCTTTGTTCAAACAGTTTTTTGCCATGTAAGTCTACAGCCATCAGCAAACCTTCATCACAGCTGATGTAAATAAGCCGCTTGTTGCTGAAGACGAGATTTGTCTCAATCTTTGGAGCAGGCAGTGTTCTTAGGAGGGAACCGTCCGGGTTGTGTAGAGATATCTGTTCCTTGTCCTGGTAACCCACCGCGATCAGATTGCTGCTGTCCACTGCCAGGCACGTCGGCGTGCCGTCGACGCCGGCCTCTTTACCCGGTAGGAACTGATGAAGGAGCTGGTATTCCTTGTTGAAGACCTTGACTGCCGGGTTGTCCAGGATCAGAAGTTGATCGTCCTTGTTGATGGCTAGAGCTGTCGGTTTCTGTATGTCGTCAGGGTCACGAGGTTCGTTTGGTTCATCAGGGTCAGGTTTGAAATACTTTGTAGAAAGAACTTTCCACTCTGGATCTACATTTTGTACTGTACACAGTTTATCATCACATAACAGAGCCATTTCAATTCTGGAGAATGCCGCTAGATGGGATGTTTTGTACATCAGTGATAACAAGTTTCCCCTCTCCCACTTCTCCACCAGGAGCAGAGTCCCCAGCTGCCCTTCCTCTTCACTCTCCTTAAAGCCAAGGAATGACTTCTTATGACTGATCTCCAAACTCTTGTGCACCTCCACCTGCTCATTCAAATCTCGCAGCATTTTCTTCTTGGACTCCAAGATCTCGTAGCAACTTGCCGTAGTCATCACTTCATTCACTTTACTCAGAGTCTGCTGTGGTGTTGCTGCGTATGCAAACTCTGTATCTCGCTTAGTGGCAATGTCTCTGGCCTCTTTTTTGAGTTGTTTTTCTTTCTCTTTGATTTTGGCAATTTCCTTTTCGACTTTCTGGGCAATTTGGTTATACGTTTTTGCCAGCATCTTGTCAAGTCTGTAACGTGAATGATCTATTGAAACAGGATTTGCAGAAATGAAACTTTCAATGTACTTTTCTGTTTTAGATACAGACTCATTAACTTCTTGTTTACATCTGCTGACTGCCTGGTCAATGCTGACGTGAGAATGCATGGATTCCTTGTGATCAACGTCGGTGCATTCGTTGCAGATGAGGACTTCACACGTGTCACAATAAAGACAGAGATCTTGATCTGGATGTTTTAAGCACTTAGGAACTTTCTTGAGTTTGGTATCCTCTGTTATTTCTTGGGACTCATCATGAAGCTCTGCCAAAGCCAATGCGATCTTGTGACCCTTCATCAAAACTGCCATTCGATTGTGTGCCTTCTGGCAATCTTTGCAGAGATAATGCTTGCAATCCACACATTGAGACATGGCTTCATTTTCCTCATCGCATGCCTGACACATGACTTTTAACCCCCGACCTTCAGCTTCCTCCTGCTGGTCGACAACCGTTGATCCTCCAGGCAGCACGTCCACGCCAGCTTCAGTCAGGGCAGTCTCCTTGCGACACAACGGACAAACGATATTCTTGATGTCCTTATTCTGTGTCAATTTGAGTTATTGCAGACATTTCAGGCAGAAGCTGTGCGAGCAGTCTAGCATCCTAGGATCCTTGTACTCTGTGTAACAGATTGGACATTCTTGAAGTTCCTTCCGAGTCTCAGCATCCGGGACCAATTGGTCAGTCACACCCTCTGCCATTTTGCTCAGTCGTACTGCTCTAGAAGATAAATAATAAAACAAAATAAATTTACTTGTGTGAACTGCATATTAATTAATCGTAGTGATAGTTACAGCAGTCAGCGATGTAATTCTTCAACATGCCCAGCTTAACATTGACAATATTCTGAACCTTTTAACCTGACTATTTTTGCCATGCTACTGTAAATTATAATTTTGTAATTTAAATGGCAAGTCTCCCCTGCATGAACTGTTAAACAACTGTGCAAGTCAATTACGGGACAGTCTTCGTGGAAAGGGTAATAAATTGGTCTGGAAACTGTAATTACAAGTATGTTTATTGTGGAATTCAATTAGATGTAAAGAAAAAGACAAACGGTTGTCGGTCACTTCACCCCATTGCCATGTACTTTGCCCCTTGCCACGTACTTCGCCCCATTGCCACGTACCTCGACAGTCTTCGTGGAAAGGGTAATAAATTGGTCTGGAAACTGTAACTACAAGTATGTTTATTGTGGAATTCAATTAGATGTAAAGAGAAAGACAAACGGTTGTCGGTCACTTCGCCCCATTGCCACGTACTTCGCCCCATTGCCACGTACTCCGCCCCATTGCCACGTACTCCGCCCAATTGCCACGTACTTCATTACAACTTAGGCCTATTTTTTTTTTTTTTTTCATTCGAAATTCGTTGGAAAGTAAGAAAGTAAAAAATTCCTTTAAATAAGGACATTTCCTTAAAAGTGGAATAGATAGGGACAGTGGGAATCTTGTTAATCCATTCACGCGCGTCACTAATTACCGTAGATGACGAGGCATTAAGGCAAAGTAAAATTATGCATAACTCGCTAGCTTCACGGTTCACCATGCAGTTGACAGACATGACAGGCAACGCCATATTCGCAACAATTAGGTACCCGCTTAAAGCTGATTGGTCTTCGTCGCTACACAACGGGCACAAAAGGATGCAAACTTCTGAACCTTCAAGTTGGCGCTCGCGTCTGTGGAGGATGCTGAGCCGCTGGCATGGCCCATTGAAAGGGGATCTGATCAGTGATCAGTCCAGCTTGTTGCTTTGGTATACATGTAGTATAATGGGTGATGATTCAAAAAAGTCTTGTTGGGACTAGCAAACAAACAGTATTAAATAAATATTTAATATATAAAAGGTTGGGTCGAGGAGCATTTCCATATTTGTATAAAGTCCTCAATTTTATTTGTTGTTAATACTTGTACTTGGGGCCAATGATGTAATGCCGCTCTGTTTTTGTAAATTAATGAAGTGTTAGGCAAGGTATATACATTGTAGTTGAATTTTTTTCTTCAAGAAAACTGAAAAGACGATTTGGGTAAATTTTCCCTGGATTAATTCCTATGCATGATCCCGATTATTTTTATCTGA
This sequence comes from Crossaster papposus, assembly GCA_037893245.1. Lineage (NCBI taxonomy): Eukaryota > Metazoa > Echinodermata > Asteroidea > Velatida > Solasteridae > Crossaster > Crossaster papposus. The sequence continues at coordinate 77,190 of JBAIAA010001657.1, read as the reverse complement.
TTTTTAGAAAATACCTTTTTCAAGATAAATACCCAAATAGGGCTTTTCAAGAAAGCTATACGGAACCTGTCAATCACTCAATCATTTTTTAGAACTTTATGCAAACCAGCGCTAATGAAGTTGCACTGGGTGCTATGATGCGGAGCTCCACACAACTGTCGGCTTCCTATGCTCAGTCCGACAAACGGGGGTGAAAGATGATAAACCAACCCATCAGATCAAAATACTGACAGAGAATACAATAAAGTCGCTTATTTGGTCAATGAGGTTGCTACCGTGAGAAAAGGGGGGAGGGGGGCCTGCATTTGCATTTGTAGGAATTTAATAGTACTTTGTGTGTCCGATTAGATTTTCACATGTTATGCATGTTGGTTTCTAAGACGTTTTAGATGTAGGCCTATGTCATGAAAGACTTGAAGAATATTCAGAACATAAAAAGATTGAACTTTTTAAAGACACATCCGTAGACCGTTTTTATGCTTTACAGGTAGGCCTATGAGTTGACTTCAGGCCTTATGTGAGTTATGTCGATGACTGAAAGAAATAATGGCACCCAATAAACGCAAAATCTTGAACTCAATTATGGAAAGGTTAAACTCCCACGAATTTGGCCGTAAAAATTTCGTATGAAGTGGGAAAGTGAGCCATAATAATGTGGTAATGGCAATGGGGCGAAGTGGCAATGGGGCGAAGTGGCAATGGGGCGAAGTATCAATAGGGCGAAGTGGCAATGGGGCGAAGTGGGAATGGGGCGAAGTGAAACGTGGCAAACTGGCATGGGGCGAAGTGGAAAGGGGGCGAAGTGACTGTAAAGGAGTAAGTCCCAGCATACTGGGGGCATATCTCCAATTTTGTTAAATGCAGTGTGTTTAATCATGAATTGATATCCTAGTCCAGTCAAAATACCACATTTTGTATTGTTGACCTCAACAAAAATTGTAACAAATCTTTTTTCACCACAGTGCACTTCTATAAGGTCCCTAGAATTACATACTAAAAATCTTTAAAAATCCAAGTGGTGGAAATATGTCTAATTTGCATAAATCGTTAATCCCTGCCGTGTAATACCGGTATGTTTGTTCCGGCCATATTTGGGTATATATTTTATTTTTAATTTTCGAAAAGTTTATTTTGGTGATTCTACTTACACATCCTTACTTCAATAACATTTTCTAAATCATGTAAGTGACTGAATAATTTTGAAAATTTAGTAATGATTCAAAATGACCATAATTTTAGTCTATAATTTGCACGCATTTACCTTGTCTCCAGATATCATCAAGTAGTCAATATGGACGAGCTTCAAATTCACCAAGTTGCTTACTGACACAGTTATCCTATTAAAACCTTATGAAAAATCATTATGAACAATGATAACATTGTGATATTTAGCCCAGCAATCAACAACTGGGGGAAAATCGTGTGTCCATAAATTGGGCTAACAAGTAGGTGAAGGGTTACCTAAGGTGAGAGACTTGAACAAGTTCAAGGAAACCCCCCAAATTAAAGATTTTTGTTGCTTACAATAATCATATCTACGTTAGAATGTATTTTGAGGATTTTCTTGAACTTGTTCAAGTCTCCCATGTTAAGTAACCCTTTAACTTCTTTTTCGCCCAGTTTATGCACAAACCATTTTTCCCAGTCTTGGTTTGCTGGGCTAAATATCACAATGTTCTCATTGTTCATATGATTTTTCATAAGGTTTTAATATGATAACTGTGCCAGTAAGCAACCTGGTGAATTTGAAGCTCACCAATACTGACTACTGGATGATATCTGGAGACAGTGTAATGTACGCACATTTATAGGGTCACAAAGTTGTCATTTTGGATAATTACCATGTTCTCATAATTATTCAGTCACTTATACGCTTTAGAAAATGTTATCGAAGTAGGGATATGTAAGTAGAATCACCCAAATAAACTTTTCATTTAAAAAAAAAATATATTGTATACCCAAATATGGGAATAAATATATTACGCGGCAGGGATTAACGATTTATGCAAATGAGTCATATTTCCACCACTTGAATTTTTAAAGACTTTTATTGTGGGGACCTTTTAGAAATGCATTGTGGTGAAATTTGTTTTGTTACAATTTGTTTGAGGTAAAAACTTATTTTTGCTGGACTATCCACTGCATAAAAATAATCAATTTTTAGCAAGATGCAGTTGATAGTACTAGAGACAAACCATACAGATATCGCATTTCCAAGAGTTTTTCACTCGGAAAGGACCAACAAGTTCATACTGCTGGGCATGATGCATGCATGTTAATCCTGTATTCAGTATTTAAATCGTGAGACTAGTAATTAATGGAACCTTTTCTGTAACTTGAAAGAACGCCTACAATCACATACCGGTACATGTACATCATGGTAATTGGTATTGGTAAACAGTGTGTGTGTGTGTGATGAGCTAACAAAATTCCCACAAATCATAAAAATTGTTGCCTACATTTCCTTAAACTACTTGCTTGCCCACGTTAATTATGCATAAACTTCATCAGGTTTGTCTTAATATAACAGAAACAAAATAATGCTGCTAATTACCCTTCTCTGTGTTGTATTTTTCTTCGAGGAACTTGCCACCACACCCAGCTTTACCTTACATACGCACTGTGGACATTCCTTTGTATTCGTGTAGTTAACAAACTTTGACTAAATACTCATTTTTCTCGCTTCCCCAAAACAAATTTACCCTCAAATTAGGATTATGGGCCTCTCAGCTGTCCCTTCTATCTTTTCTATATATAACCCTAACCCGTTTTTCCTCTAGCGCTCTTTTTCGGAAACTGAAAAACGGATTGTGGACGTGTGCAAGTCCACACACCGTAACCTCTTCCCGCATCGTGTGGACCTATATTGTTCGGAGGTCCACAGTGCGTATGCAAGACTAACTCAGTACCGCCGACTACTGTGTGGTGATGATGCCTGCCAAACAGTACAGTTTGCCCACGGTTTGTAAAAATGACGGCGTTCATGATATTTCACTCTGGCGCCCCCTTATGTCTGTGGTTTTTCCGGTTGTTTCCGACTGGTTCCTAAGCGCATAGAGGTCAGTGCATAAACCACTGACCTGTAGAGGTCAGTGACATAAACACATAGACTAGATCGACCACAGACATTGATCTCCATTACTTTTGTATATAATGGCCCTGTCACACCAGACCATTTTAGGCCAACGCGTGAGTAACGTGTTGTAATTTTGGCAACACGCTGGCAAACGCTGACCAATGCTAGGCCAGCGTTAGCAGCACGCTGAGCGCGTTACTCACGCGCTGGGACATGCTGTCACACGCTGAGGAAAACATAGTTTGTTCAACATACATACAATTTCCAGCGTTTGCCAGCGTGTGACTGCACACGCTGGCGGAGCGTTGGAGGTTTGTTACTCACGCGTCGAACACGCTAGACGATCGTTATCAACCCGCTACTCACACGCTGGCGCACGCTGGTGTACGCTGGTGTACTCTGGCGACACGCTGGTTATGGCCCTGTCACCCCAGAACGTTTTAGGCCAATGCATGAGTATCGCGTTAAAAATAGTTGATACGCTGGCAATCGCTGAACTTTCACAGAAAAAGTGAAGTGGAACCGTGATTTCAGCCTGTCCATGCAGATTGATAACGGGTTCATATCGTATGCCAGCGCGTGAGCATTGTGTGAGGAACGCGCTCAGCGTGTGAGGAACGTATCACTGATTTATAATAAAAATACGACAGCGGGTCGCCAGCGTGTAAGTATTGGGTTGGTAACGATCGTTTAGCGCGTTCGACGCGTGAGTAACGACCATCCTGCGCGCCGTCAGCGTGTGCAGTCACACGCTGGCAAACGCTGAAAATTGTGGGTATGTTGAAAAATGTATTTTTGCCTCAGCGTGTTCCAGCGTGTTCCAGCGTGTGGGTAACGCGCTTAGCGTGTTGCGAACCCACAAAGGCAAGTAGACCATAATTTAAGTATGAAAGGATAAAGGAATTATACAATATTAAAAGAATATTTTTAGGTACATTTTTCAAACGGTTCATTATACCAACATTTTTTGAAATTTTACTACACAAAACATCAATATGATTATTCCAAGTGAGATTTACATCTATAAAAAGTCCAAGAAATTTAGTGGTCTTGACTTGATGGAGTACAGTACCATCAAATCTAAGGGGAACTGTAGCAGGGAATATGTTTGTAGCGAAACTTTTATAAGGCAATAAATATGTGGTTGACTGGTTTTAAAACCAGCTCATGGGCCTGGACGCAAAGCCCGAGCAGGCCCATGGGCCCGTTTAATTTAAACATAATTGTTTAATACCGGCCGACCACATTTTTATTCCCATTCATAAATACACACAATGTACCCTTTTGGTAAAAAATATAACTTTGGTCCAAAAGTCAAAACACAGGTGCAGTTGTGGCAAATGCGTTGTGAATTTCGGACAATACTGACTCGCTGGAAAGTATTGCGCATGTTTTGTGAACGTTTAACCAATAAATGGTAAAAGCCACTGGATTTCAAAGGAGTCTAAATTACATGTGACACTGGAAAAGTGTTTAAAACTGGCCAGCCATGTCTTTATCATCCGTTTAAAACCAGCTACGTGACGGGGACTCGACCAATGAGAATGGGTAAGCTGTCTTAGGTATTTATGAATGCAAGGTATAGGCTATGTTGCAATATTAATAATTACTCACTAAATTATTATTTAGTGAGTATTAATTATCACTCTGATTAAATCTGATTTCAAAATGTCTGCTATATACAGGTCTGTGTAGTTCCAATCAGAAATTTACTATACACTGTACACTTCAACATGTCCATGTATGGGGCGAGTGCTAAAAATGTTCTGAAATGTGATGCCCATTTTGCATCATACAAAATGTTAACTAAATGTCGGTTAAAATGTAAAAATGCCAACAAACGATGTTGTTTGTCAAAAGTCAAGAATTTGTATGTGTGATGTGTTCCATCATTATAAATTGTTATTAATGTACACAGTGTACATATATTCAACAAATGTGCAGTTTTACAGTTTGACAACATCGTGTTTCGAATCTACACCCTTGAAATTGTCTGTATGCTAAATTAATGTGGTGCATTGGTACGATGGAAATCACGGAATTCAGAAAAATAGGTACATGTAACTACGTTAACTTGATGTAAATTTTTGAATACAAATGAACCTGAGCATTTCTTTAATTTCATGTCTGTTATTTGGATCACTTGCATAAATTTGCAAATTCGTTTGGGTTGATGTCTACACCAAGTGATATAAGAACAATCTACGTGCGTATACCTGTACAATTGCTAATTTGTGTGCAGATGTGTATGTGCAAGAAGCAGTCAGACTTTCAGAAAGATTTAGTGTCCATGACTCAATTTTCTTGCCATCTGCACTGAGATGGTTAATATGAGAAAAGGCAATAAAGTAAATATCACCTGCATCATCACAACACAACCCTTTAGATATCTCGCATCTTTGTTCAAACAGTTTTTTGCCATGTAAGTCTACAGCCATCAGCAAACCTTCATCACAGCTGATGTAAATAAGCCGCTTGTTGCTGAAGACGAGATTTGTCTCAATCTTTGGAGCAGGCAGTGTTCTTAGGAGGGAACCGTCCGGGTTGTGTAGAGATATCTGTTCCTTGTCCTGGTAACCCACCGCGATCAGATTGCTGCTGTCCACTGCCAGGCACGTCGGCGTGCCGTCGACGCCGGCCTCTTTACCCGGTAGGAACTGATGAAGGAGCTGGTATTCCTTGTTGAAGACCTTGACTGCCGGGTTGTCCAGGATCAGAAGTTGATCGTCCTTGTTGATGGCTAGAGCTGTCGGTTTCTGTATGTCGTCAGGGTCACGAGGTTCGTTTGGTTCATCAGGGTCAGGTTTGAAATACTTTGTAGAAAGAACTTTCCACTCTGGATCTACATTTTGTACTGTACACAGTTTATCATCACATAACAGAGCCATTTCAATTCTGGAGAATGCCGCTAGATGGGATGTTTTGTACATCAGTGATAACAAGTTTCCCCTCTCCCACTTCTCCACCAGGAGCAGAGTCCCCAGCTGCCCTTCCTCTTCACTCTCCTTAAAGCCAAGGAATGACTTCTTATGACTGATCTCCAAACTCTTGTGCACCTCCACCTGCTCATTCAAATCTCGCAGCATTTTCTTCTTGGACTCCAAGATCTCGTAGCAACTTGCCGTAGTCATCACTTCATTCACTTTACTCAGAGTCTGCTGTGGTGTTGCTGCGTATGCAAACTCTGTATCTCGCTTAGTGGCAATGTCTCTGGCCTCTTTTTTGAGTTGTTTTTCTTTCTCTTTGATTTTGGCAATTTCCTTTTCGACTTTCTGGGCAATTTGGTTATACGTTTTTGCCAGCATCTTGTCAAGTCTGTAACGTGAATGATCTATTGAAACAGGATTTGCAGAAATGAAACTTTCAATGTACTTTTCTGTTTTAGATACAGACTCATTAACTTCTTGTTTACATCTGCTGACTGCCTGGTCAATGCTGACGTGAGAATGCATGGATTCCTTGTGATCAACGTCGGTGCATTCGTTGCAGATGAGGACTTCACACGTGTCACAATAAAGACAGAGATCTTGATCTGGATGTTTTAAGCACTTAGGAACTTTCTTGAGTTTGGTATCCTCTGTTATTTCTTGGGACTCATCATGAAGCTCTGCCAAAGCCAATGCGATCTTGTGACCCTTCATCAAAACTGCCATTCGATTGTGTGCCTTCTGGCAATCTTTGCAGAGATAATGCTTGCAATCCACACATTGAGACATGGCTTCATTTTCCTCATCGCATGCCTGACACATGACTTTTAACCCCCGACCTTCAGCTTCCTCCTGCTGGTCGACAACCGTTGATCCTCCAGGCAGCACGTCCACGCCAGCTTCAGTCAGGGCAGTCTCCTTGCGACACAACGGACAAACGATATTCTTGATGTCCTTATTCTGTGTCAATTTGAGTTATTGCAGACATTTCAGGCAGAAGCTGTGCGAGCAGTCTAGCATCCTAGGATCCTTGTACTCTGTGTAACAGATTGGACATTCTTGAAGTTCCTTCCGAGTCTCAGCATCCGGGACCAATTGGTCAGTCACACCCTCTGCCATTTTGCTCAGTCGTACTGCTCTAGAAGATAAATAATAAAACAAAATAAATTTACTTGTGTGAACTGCATATTAATTAATCGTAGTGATAGTTACAGCAGTCAGCGATGTAATTCTTCAACATGCCCAGCTTAACATTGACAATATTCTGAACCTTTTAACCTGACTATTTTTGCCATGCTACTGTAAATTATAATTTTGTAATTTAAATGGCAAGTCTCCCCTGCATGAACTGTTAAACAACTGTGCAAGTCAATTACGGGACAGTCTTCGTGGAAAGGGTAATAAATTGGTCTGGAAACTGTAATTACAAGTATGTTTATTGTGGAATTCAATTAGATGTAAAGAAAAAGACAAACGGTTGTCGGTCACTTCACCCCATTGCCATGTACTTTGCCCCTTGCCACGTACTTCGCCCCATTGCCACGTACCTCGACAGTCTTCGTGGAAAGGGTAATAAATTGGTCTGGAAACTGTAACTACAAGTATGTTTATTGTGGAATTCAATTAGATGTAAAGAGAAAGACAAACGGTTGTCGGTCACTTCGCCCCATTGCCACGTACTTCGCCCCATTGCCACGTACTCCGCCCCATTGCCACGTACTCCGCCCAATTGCCACGTACTTCATTACAACTTAGGCCTATTTTTTTTTTTTTTTTCATTCGAAATTCGTTGGAAAGTAAGAAAGTAAAAAATTCCTTTAAATAAGGACATTTCCTTAAAAGTGGAATAGATAGGGACAGTGGGAATCTTGTTAATCCATTCACGCGCGTCACTAATTACCGTAGATGACGAGGCATTAAGGCAAAGTAAAATTATGCATAACTCGCTAGCTTCACGGTTCACCATGCAGTTGACAGACATGACAGGCAACGCCATATTCGCAACAATTAGGTACCCGCTTAAAGCTGATTGGTCTTCGTCGCTACACAACGGGCACAAAAGGATGCAAACTTCTGAACCTTCAAGTTGGCGCTCGCGTCTGTGGAGGATGCTGAGCCGCTGGCATGGCCCATTGAAAGGGGATCTGATCAGTGATCAGTCCAGCTTGTTGCTTTGGTATACATGTAGTATAATGGGTGATGATTCAAAAAAGTCTTGTTGGGACTAGCAAACAAACAGTATTAAATAAATATTTAATATATAAAAGGTTGGGTCGAGGAGCATTTCCATATTTGTATAAAGTCCTCAATTTTATTTGTTGTTAATACTTGTACTTGGGGCCAATGATGTAATGCCGCTCTGTTTTTGTAAATTAATGAAGTGTTAGGCAAGGTATATACATTGTAGTTGAATTTTTTTCTTCAAGAAAACTGAAAAGACGATTTGGGTAAATTTTCCCTGGATTAATTCCTATGCATGATCCCGATTATTTTTATCTGATTTTTAGAAAATACCTTTTTCAAGATAAATACCCAAATAGGGCTTTTCAAGAAAGCTATACGGAACCTGTCAATCACTCAATCATTTTTTAGAACTTTATGCAAACCAGCGCTAATGAAGTTGCACTGGGTGCTATGATGCGGAGCTCCACACAACTGTCGGCTTCCTATGCTCAGTCCGACAAACGGGGGTGAAAGATGATAAACCAACCCATCAGATCAAAATACTGACAGAGAATACAATAAAGTCGCTTATTTGGTCAATGAGGTTGCTACCGTGAGAAAAGGGGGGAGGGGGGCCTGCATTTGCATTTGTAGGAATTTAATAGTACTTTGTGTGTCCGATTAGATTTTCACATGTTATGCATGTTGGTTTCTAAGACGTTTTAGATGTAGGCCTATGTCATGAAAGACTTGAAGAATATTCAGAACATAAAAAGATTGAACTTTTTAAAGACACATCCGTAGACCGTTTTTATGCTTTACAGGTAGGCCTATGAGTTGACTTCAGGCCTTATGTGAGTTATGTCGATGACTGAAAGAAATAATGGCACCCAATAAACGCAAAATCTTGAACTCAATTATGGAAAGGTTAAACTCCCACGAATTTGGCCGTAAAAATTTCGTATGAAGTGGGAAAGTGAGCCATAATAATGTGGTAATGGCAATGGGGCGAAGTGGCAATGGGGCGAAGTGGCAATGGGGCGAAGTATCAATAGGGCGAAGTGGCAATGGGGCGAAGTGGGAATGGGGCGAAGTGAAACGTGGCAAACTGGCATGGGGCGAAGTGGAAAGGGGGCGAAGTGACTGTAAAGGAGTAAGTCCCAGCATACTGGGGGCATATCTCCAATTTTGTTAAATGCAGTGTGTTTAATCATGAATTGATATCCTAGTCCAGTCAAAATACCACATTTTGTATTGTTGACCTCAACAAAAATTGTAACAAATCTTTTTTCACCACAGTGCACTTCTATAAGGTCCCTAGAATTACATACTAAAAATCTTTAAAAATCCAAGTGGTGGAAATATGTCTAATTTGCATAAATCGTTAATCCCTGCCGTGTAATACCGGTATGTTTGTTCCGGCCATATTTGGGTATATATTTTATTTTTAATTTTCGAAAAGTTTATTTTGGTGATTCTACTTACACATCCTTACTTCAATAACATTTTCTAAATCATGTAAGTGACTGAATAATTTTGAAAATTTAGTAATGATTCAAAATGACCATAATTTTAGTCTATAATTTGCACGCATTTACCTTGTCTCCAGATATCATCAAGTAGTCAATATGGACGAGCTTCAAATTCACCAAGTTGCTTACTGACACAGTTATCCTATTAAAACCTTATGAAAAATCATTATGAACAATGATAACATTGTGATATTTAGCCCAGCAATCAACAACTGGGGGAAAATCGTGTGTCCATAAATTGGGCTAACAAGTAGGTGAAGGGTTACCTAAGGTGAGAGACTTGAACAAGTTCAAGGAAACCCCCCAAATTAAAGATTTTTGTTGCTTACAATAATCATATCTACGTTAGAATGTATTTTGAGGATTTTCTTGAACTTGTTCAAGTCTCCCATGTTAAGTAACCCTTTAACTTCTTTTTCGCCCAGTTTATGCACAAACCATTTTTCCCAGTCTTGGTTTGCTGGGCTAAATATCACAATGTTCTCATTGTTCATATGATTTTTCATAAGGTTTTAATATGATAACTGTGCCAGTAAGCAACCTGGTGAATTTGAAGCTCACCAATACTGACTACTGGATGATATCTGGAGACAGTGTAATGTACGCACATTTATAGGGTCACAAAGTTGTCATTTTGGATAATTACCATGTTCTCATAATTATTCAGTCACTTATACGCTTTAGAAAATGTTATCGAAGTAGGGATATGTAAGTAGAATCACCCAAATAAACTTTTCATTTAAAAAAAAAATATATTGTATACCCAAATATGGGAATAAATATATTACGCGGCAGGGATTAACGATTTATGCAAATGAGTCATATTTCCACCACTTGAATTTTTAAAGACTTTTATTGTGGGGACCTTTTAGAAATGCATTGTGGTGAAATTTGTTTTGTTACAATTTGTTTGAGGTAAAAACTTATTTTTGCTGGACTATCCACTGCATAAAAATAATCAATTTTTAGCAAGATGCAGTTGATAGTACTAGAGACAAACCATACAGATATCGCATTTCCAAGAGTTTTTCACTCGGAAAGGACCAACAAGTTCATACTGCTGGGCATGATGCATGCATGTTAATCCTGTATTCAGTATTTAAATCGTGAGACTAGTAATTAATGGAACCTTTTCTGTAACTTGAAAGAACGCCTACAATCACATACCGGTACATGTACATCATGGTAATTGGTATTGGTAAACAGTGTGTGTGTGTGTGATGAGCTAACAAAATTCCCACAAATCATAAAAATTGTTGCCTACATTTCCTTAAACTACTTGCTTGCCCACGTTAATTATGCATAAACTTCATCAGGTTTGTCTTAATATAACAGAAACAAAATAATGCTGCTAATTACCCTTCTCTGTGTTGTATTTTTCTTCGAGGAACTTGCCACCACACCCAGCTTTACCTTACATACGCACTGTGGACATTCCTTTGTATTCGTGTAGTTAACAAACTTTGACTAAATACTCATTTTTCTCGCTTCCCCAAAACAAATTTACCCTCAAATTAGGATTATGGGCCTCTCAGCTGTCCCTTCTATCTTTTCTATATATAACCCTAACCCGTTTTTCCTCTAGCGCTCTTTTTCGGAAACTGAAAAACGGATTGTGGACGTGTGCAAGTCCACACACCGTAACCTCTTCCCGCATCGTGTGGACCTATATTGTTCGGAGGTCCACAGTGCGTATGCAAGACTAACTCAGTACCGCCGACTACTGTGTGGTGATGATGCCTGCCAAACAGTACAGTTTGCCCACGGTTTGTAAAAATGACGGCGTTCATGATATTTCACTCTGGCGCCCCCTTATGTCTGTGGTTTTTCCGGTTGTTTCCGACTGGTTCCTAAGCGCATAGAGGTCAGTGCATAAACCACTGACCTGTAGAGGTCAGTGACATAAACACATAGACTAGATCGACCACAGACATTGATCTCCATTACTTTTGTATATAATGGCCCTGTCACACCAGACCATTTTAGGCCAACGCGTGAGTAACGTGTTGTAATTTTGGCAACACGCTGGCAAACGCTGACCAATGCTAGGCCAGCGTTAGCAGCACGCTGAGCGCGTTACTCACGCGCTGGGACATGCTGTCACACGCTGAGGAAAACATAGTTTGTTCAACATACATACAATTTCCAGCGTTTGCCAGCGTGTGACTGCACACGCTGGCGGAGCGTTGGAGGTTTGTTACTCACGCGTCGAACACGCTAGACGATCGTTATCAACCCGCTACTCACACGCTGGCGCACGCTGGTGTACGCTGGTGTACTCTGGCGACACGCTGGTTATGGCCCTGTCACCCCAGAACGTTTTAGGCCAATGCATGAGTATCGCGTTAAAAATAGTTGATACGCTGGCAATCGCTGAACTTTCACAGAAAAAGTGAAGTGGAACCGTGATTTCAGCCTGTCCATGCAGATTGATAACGGGTTCATATCGTATGCCAGCGCGTGAGCATTGTGTGAGGAACGCGCTCAGCGTGTGAGGAACGTATCACTGATTTATAATAAAAATACGACAGCGGGTCGCCAGCGTGTAAGTATTGGGTTGGTAACGATCGTTTAGCGCGTTCGACGCGTGAGTAACGACCATCCTGCGCGCCGTCAGCGTGTGCAGTCACACGCTGGCAAACGCTGAAAATTGTGGGTATGTTGAAAAATGTATTTTTGCCTCAGCGTGTTCCAGCGTGTTCCAGCGTGTGGGTAACGCGCTTAGCGTGTTGCGAACGCTGGCCTAGCGTTGGTCAACGTTTACCCGCGTGTTACCGAAATTCCAACACGTTGGCCTAAAACGTTCTGGTGTGACAGGGCCATTAGTGTAGTAGCGCGTCGGCTTTTTATACAACTAACCATGTGGTCGTTGCAGTACGCTGGCGCGCGTTGAAACGCGCTACTCACGCGCTGGGCAGTCGTTTATCTGTCGTCGAGCGCGTTACTAACGCGTTTCTCACGCGCTGGCGAACGCATTGAACCCGTTAACAACGCGTTATGGAAACGCTGAAATCACGGTTCCACTTGACTTTTTCTGTGGAAGTTCAGCGTTTGCCAGCGTATCAACTATTTTTAACGCGCTACTCACGCGTTGGCCTAAAACGTTCTAGTGTGACAGGGCCATAAGGCTTGTGTGAACCGCCTCGCACTAACCACTTGGTGATGACTACCACTCCAAAATTTCAAAAGCATCTAACCAAGTTTGACTGAAATCGGCTAAATAATATAGAAGAAAATACATTTGATATGCTTCAATATAATGACCTCTACTGACCATTAGTTGACCAGTGGCCAAATTAATTAGATCAAGGCTGTGGGAGAAGCATTTCGTTATTTTGACAAAAAAATGACCCCTACTGACCATTAGGTGACCACTGGTCAAATTCTGTGAACAACTTTTACGAGTTAATTAGATCAAGGCTGTGGGAGAATCATTTCGTTATTTTGAAAAGAAAATTACCCCTACTGACCATTAGGTGACCAATGGCCAAATTTTGACCCCTACTGACCATTAGGTGACCATTGGCCAAATTAATTAAACCGAGACTGTGGGATAAGAAGCATTTCGTAATTTTGAAGAAAATGACCCCTGCTGACCATTAGGTGACCACTGGCCAAATTCTGTGAACAACTTTTACGAGTTAATTAAATCAAGGCTGTGGGAGAAGCATTTCGTTATTTTGAAAGGGAAATGACCCCTACTGACCATTAGGTGACCAATGGTCAAATTCTGACCCTACTGACCATTAGGTGACCATTGGCCAAATTAATTGGACCAAGACTGTGGGAGAAGAAGCATTTCGTAATTTTAAAGAAAATGACCCCTGCTGACCATTAGGTGACCATTGGCCAAATTATCGGTGTACACCCTATATGAGGCTTGGTCCCGAGATATAACTGACCAAGTTTGACATGAATTGGATCAAAACTTTGGGAGAAGCAGCATTTCCTAATTTTAAAGAAAATGACCCCTACTGACCATCTGGTGACCACTGGTCAAATTCTGTGAACAACTTTTATGAGGCATGGTCCAGAGATGTAACTGGCCAAGTTTGACAATAATTGGACCAAGACTGTGGAAGAAGTAGCATTTTGTAGTTTTAAAGAAAATGACCACCAGTGACCACTAGGTGACGTTTGACCACACCTGCTGATCACTACAGATAGAACTCGGGTCAAGGAAGATCCTGTCCAAATTTGGTTGAAATCGGTCAAAGAATTTGGCAGATATTGAATTTGGCAGATTTTTTTGTGAGCGTTTGCCCGAAGAAAGAAAGAAAGAAAGAAAGAAAGAAAGAAAGAAAGAAAGACTTTTGACTTTTCAAATTAAACCTTTATTTCAGATCATTTCAAGACATGTCGTTGTATGAACAATTCGAGCGATTCACAATACCTAGAAGCTGCCGTTGGAGGCGCAAATCCTGCTATACCCGCAGTGCATCATGGGAAAAAGTCGGCATCAGTTTGAAAAAACGGTATTCATTTTGCATGAACTCATCAGTTTTTACGTCTTTTTGGACGCGCACGATTAAAGTTCCAATTTTTTTCTGCAAATAACAATGTTTTAATCAACGACGCTTCCGAATACATTTATGTTTGTGTTGTACCTCGCCGTGAACAATGAAGAATAGATATTTCACTACAGTATGATATACGGAAGAAGTCGACCGTAAAGTTTAAAAGTGGCTGTTTTGAGTCAAACGCTTGGTGGCGCACTGCATTGTGAATCGCCCGAATTAACCAATTAAATACATATTGAATTTAGTTAAAGAGCAAATACAATTGAACAAATAATCTAATCCAAAAAATAATAAAAAAATATTGCACATTTGAAAAATAATAACTATTACATATTGTATAGGATATTAATGCGGTTTATATAAGCCATGTCAGTTCGCCATTCACAACCGTAATTAAAGCGTTATTTATTCCCCATTTTTGATCAAATCTGTATAAGTTATCGTTAAGTTTGTAGTAGTAGAAATTAAATAACATTTTGTGTTTTAAACGTTGTGTCCATATAACACGAGGATTGACAAATTTACCAGTTCTGTATAAATAATAAATTACATTCTTGCAGCTGACGATGAGGTAGTTAGCAAGACGCACAGCTTGCTTGTCGCGTCTCCAGGCATGCGGAATCAAAGACCAGTAGATGTTGAAGTTGAGGAGGAGATCGGGAAGGAGACGGCCGATGAGAGTATGTAGGAGCGTAAGGGCTGGTTGAATAGACGGACATAGGATGAACATGTGCTGGATCGTGCCCCTCTCCCCGCACCATCCGCATTCTGGGTTAATGTTTGAGTTGATGTGATGAAGCACTGGCAACGACGGGAGAACGTTATGAAAGAGTTTAAATTGTACATCGCCTTCCTTCTTTGAAGAGGGCAGTTCGTATGCTTCCTTCCAGTTGATTTCGTTGGGTTTATCCAGGAAGCCGACGTCGTGCCAGTGCGTTCGTCCATCTTCTGGGAGTTCGTTGATGTTGCGGTTGATGTGATGATAAATTTCTCTGGATGGTGCTGAGATTCCATTGACGTTAGTCGTGATCTTAATTCCGAGGGGCGGATCTGGCTTAGGAAACATGTTAACAGATGGAGAAAAGAAATTGACGAGGCCACAACGATTGAAGACATTGGGAAACAGACGGGCAGCGGCAGAACGAAAACGAAGGAGATGATTGTTGAGAAGACGTGTGGAGAGTGGGCGTGTTCGGCACGTGGGTTGAATGATGTCATCGGCGTCGAGCCAACGCCCACTTTCAGGATGCAGAATGTGACGAATTGATTTGATTCCGCATGCAAGGAGTCGCGCCCAGTCTGGTTCATCGTCAGCTGCAAGAGAACTAAAAACACAACTGTTAATGGGAACATTTAACACGTGACTTAAGTTATCGTGTGTTATTATAACTTGAGCTCCGGAGGCCGCCCAAGCACGCAACACTTCACTGTAAAAAGTTGGAATGCCACCATGGGAAATTGGGTTAGTTTTAATAAAAAATAGCTGAAAATCAAAATGTAAATTTTGATAGTTTTGTAGAAAATGTGAGAGGAGGCAATACGAGGGGTGTGAGTTATTGTTTAAAAACCCTTGTATGCGAGTGAATCTGTACGTGAGGGTGCGTGCTTGGAGGCAACTTAAACCAAGGCCCCCTTTATCGGGTTTTTGAAACAAAAGTCGTCTCTTAAGCAGGTGTTTTTCCGTGGACCAGACGAAATCTATTAGGAGCCGTTGGAGCTCATCTAGGATGTGGTCAGGGGGAGGTAGGGTGGCAAGAGAATGAAACGTTTTGGAAGCAGCTAATTGGTTTGCAATAAGGATTCGACCTTTGAGGGAAAGGGAAAGAGATAAATTTTTCCAGGAGGTAAGAGTTTTGTTAAGTTTGTCAATACATTTTTTCCAGTTTAATTGGTGATAACTGGATGTGTTTCCCAGATGAACTCCAAGGAACTCAAGCCCCTCGCTGTTCCACACGAAACCGAGGGGCCGATCGACCCGTCTGGTCCACGAACCAGCCCATAGCCCTTGGGATTTTCTTGTATTCAAGCAAGCAGCAGAAGCGCGGCTAAAGAGAACATAAGTCTCCTCGACCGCGGCGAAACCCGCATCGGAGGTGACGAACACGGACACGTCATCCGCGTATGCCGATACTGAGCAGTATTTCTCGGTATTGGGAAGTTTAAAACTGTTAATATTTATGTTGCAGCGAAGTTTGTGCAAGAGAGGTTCTATAGCAATCGAGTACAGTAGTCCCGAGAGCGGGCACCCCTGCCTTATACCCTTCTCAAAAGAGAAGGGCGACGTCAAGGAGCCACCCACCTTGACTAAGCTCTCAGAAGCGGTGTACAAAAGTTTTAAGTGACGGAGAAAATACTCCCCAAAGCCCATTGCCCTCATTGTGTTTATTAGATAGCCGTGGTCGACATTGTCAAACGCCTTCTTCTGATCTAGACTGACCACGGCCAACGGGGCGTCGTTTAGGTTAGCGAACATCAAAACGTCTCGTATTAAGTTTATATTATCGAAGATCGAACGCCCCGGTACACAATACGTTTGGTCTTCGTGCACGACGCTGTGAATGCACTGTTTGAGCCTGCTGGCGAGCAACCTGGCATAAATTTTGTAATCCGTATTCAGAAGGGAGACTGGGCGCCAATTTGCAATGTCGGCAAGGTCTCCCTTCTTGGGAATTAAAGTAATAACTGCACGAGAAAAGGAACGGGGTAGAGAACCAGAAACGAAAGAAGCATTGAGAACGGAAAACAAATCATTTTTTAAAAGGGGCCAGAAACACTGGAAAAATTCAGAACTTAGTCCATCGAGACCGGGGGATTTATTCAAGCCAAGTTGCTCGACAGCAAGATCAAGTTCCTCAAGAGACAGAGGACAATCAAGGTCCTCTGAATCTTGGGACTCAAGCCTGTTGAGGTCCTCAGTAATTAAATTAAAGGCGCTCTCGTCAGTCGGGACTCGACTGTACAAATCTTGATAAAAAGCATGGATATGAGCTTTAATTTCAGCAGAGTCTTCAGAGATTATACCAGAGGGGAGACGAATTTTACTGATGGATTTAGAAATCGAATTGCTTTTTTCTAGATTAAAAAAGTAGGAAGTACAGGAGTCAGTTTCATTGATGTGTTGAAAACGCGATCTGACGAGGGCGCCTCTAGCTTTATTTTTAAGATGTTGATTTAAGCTGTTCGTTTGTTCTTTTAGGACCTCTTTAGCCTGAGGCGTGAGATCTGGCGCAGACTGTAACCGTTCGATTTTTTTGTTCAGTTCAGAAACAACCCCTCGTCTTTCGTTAGCAATTTTTTGGCTATATTTTTGAGTTATTGATTTAATGTGAGACTTACCGATGTCCCACCACAACAGGAGATCGGAAAAATCGTTCTTTTGGTGTTGCCAATTGGCCCAGAAGTTCTTTATTATTTCTTTATAAGAGTTATCGGAAAGGAGAGAGTTGTTGAAATGCCAGTAGGCGCTGCCCCTCTGGCTACTAGAGGGAAGCTTAATTTGAAAATAAACAGCAGAGTGATCAGAAAGAGTACAGGGAATGATTTTGGAGGAGTAAATGGAAGAAAAAATATTGGGTGGGACATAAAAACGATCAAGTCGGGCTCGAGACGAGCCAGACTGAGACGAGGGATTGTTTCTGAACCAAGTGAATGTTTGTTTACCCGGGTTGAGACCGCGCCAGACATCACGCAACGATAGTGCACTCACCGCGTCGCTGAGGGCATTGGAGACTCTGGGTCGGTGCTCAATCGGCATACGCAGACGGTCAACGATAGGGTCTTCTGTGCAATTGAAGTCACCACCGATGACGATGATACCGTCGTCGGCAAGCTGAGCACAATGCTCACGAAAGGACTGGATGGCACCAAGGGCGTGTTTATCGTTTTGTGGGATAAGAAAATTGTACAGATAGAAAAAGGTGTTATTATCTCTGATCTTGGTGAAAAGGATATGCCCGTCTGAAATAATTCCAGAGTTCACAATATCAATGTTTTTGTTTTTGACTAAGGTCGTTATTCCCGACCCACGGATGGGACTTGGGGCACAAAGGGGGGTGTACGACCACATTTTCCACAGGGGACTGTTTACATCAAGGTAGTGGGTTTCTTGAAGAAATAGAATGTCAGGGTAATTGCAGAGGTTTTCTACATATGTTTTAATAGATGCATTTTTCAATGCGGTCGTACACCCTCCAGTGTTGAGGGTAACCAACGACAGTATCATCGCAAGGATTAATAAAACATACATGATGAAAAAAAGTTTATTTCTGTAGAGTCCTTACAAGTTTCACCAGTCTCTGCTGCATACTTTTGGAGACTCCTGGGTGAGTCCGCAGGGGTCCAAGTTGTTTTGCCATGAGACCCTGCAGATTACCCGTGTATTTACGGGCAACCTGCAAAGGTTTTTTTCTGCCCTTGACAGAGGACAGGAAAGTGAGGATCTGGCTGTGAGAAAGCGGGCCCCTTTCTGTAAGAACACTCTCAGAGAACGGTTCATCGCCGTCCGTCTGAGAGTCCTCCCATGTAGTCGAGTCGGTATCAGGGTCATTAGAGGGAGATGTAATCATAGGTACCAAGGGGGATTGAGTGGGTATTGGGTTTGGAGTGAGTTTCACTGTTTGGATGGGTTGAGATTGAGAAATATCTAGTATAGGGATAGTTGAATGAGCAGGAGTCAATTTGGAAGAATCGGACAAAGATAGGGAGGGTTTTGTACTGCGGGTGGGTAAAGGGGGTGATTTAACAGCAGAGGGGGATTTGGTCGCGGGCGTTGGGGATGGGGGGTTGGGCACAGGTGGTGGGGATAGGGGCTTGGGTATAGGTGAAGGGTTTGGTTTCGGGGACGGAAGGGCAGGAAATACAGATGAGTTGTTATTCAAAGGCGACTGGGATCGGGTTTTCATCATTTTCAGGGGCGGGGAGGCTGCTTTGAGCGGTGTTAGGAAGGGCGTTTGTCGTGAAATGGGAGTTGGAGGAGTAATTTTGCGTTTGGAGACTACATCTGAGAAACGTTGAGGGGGACGAGGAGGAGTACCCCAGATGTAACCAGAGGTTGAAGGTCGGGATGAAGAAGGATTATGGGAGGTGGAGGGTTTTGAAGTGGTGGAGGGTTGAAAGGGTGATGGAGGGTTGACAATAATAGGATTTTGGATGGGTTTATCAACAGATTTGGCTGCGGATTTGGCAGCGGGTTTGTCAACAGGGTGCTTTTGTGCGTTTTTGACAGGGTGTTTGGGGTCTGATTTGTTGTGTACAAAACTGGGGGGTGGATTAAGGGGATTGATATCAACCGTATTATCGGGGGCCCTGCTTCTCTCACAGAAGCGAGAGACATGGCCCAGCCCGCCACAGTTAAAGCACCTCACGGTAGAGTCAGTGGATAGAAAAACGTGATGGCTTCTCCCCGAGTGCGTGAAATTTATGGCACTCGGGGGAGTGACGTTCTGGGGCAAGATGACATACACCTGTCTCCTAAAGGACAAAATGTGGGCATTTTCTTTTTTCTTACAACCAAGGGGTATGGGCTTTACCTGTGAGACGACTTTGCAGAAAGAGGAGATTTCATGTATGAGAACGTTGTCTGGAATTTCGGTATATACATTACTGAGGGTTAGACGAACAGTCGGCTGGACCAGGGGCGTCATCTCGAGATAGGAGCCTCTGTAAGAAAAACCTTCTTGCACAGCACGGAGGGCTACCTGTCTCGAGTCGAAATAGACCGCAACCCGGCCATGGGAAATACGGGACGCTGAATGTACGGCGGCCGAACCCAGTGCATCCGTCAACGCGTCAATATAAGCCCCAACGGAAACACCGGGATCAGCCTGAAAAGTCACCCCACTGTCCCTGCCAGGGCGCAGCCCGCCAGGGACAATAGGAGCATTCACGTCAGGAACAAAGGGTACACTTTGGCCGGGTGCAGTCGACCCTGACCCAGCCTTTTGTGTTGAAATTGCTTGACTGGCCATAATGGCCAGCCAATGCACTGAAACTAACAGAAAGACTGAAGTAAATATCGTTAAAATTACCCCAAAAACATAAAAATAGAAGAGACCATGGTATTCTATAGAGAATAATACACAATATGGTATAAAACTTAACACCATAAGGCAACGAAAAACTAGGAAAAAGACAAAAATCTCCGGAGCTCTTCTAACACACGACTAACCAAGAAAGAAAGAAAGAAAGAAAGAAAGAAAGGCGACGAATACAATATATCAGCCTGCTTCGCACGGCTGATATAATTATGCACATATAGCCGTACAACAGCCGTACACAATTTTGAGGTTTCCATAGGTTTGTGCACAAACATGAATGCGCCTAGCAGGCGTGATGCCTGCTAGGCGCATTCATGTTTGTACATCAAGCCAGCGCTCTAGTAAGTAAATACACATGTATAGCTCTATGGAATAAACGCATAGACCGCCAGTCGTGTGCACAAAACCATGATTGGGAAAAAGTATGGGCAAAACGACGCGTAGTTGAATGGTTGAGCGTAATGGTACCGCAACTTACCGCATATACCGCACTTACACCGCACTTATTTTAATTCTGCACCCTTTAATTCTTTTTTATCGTGTGTCAAGTTTTTGTCTTTAACTACTATTTTGTTGGTTTTGTTTTGTAATCACCATAAATTATATTTAGTTTACTTGGTGTTTTATAGTACATGTATATTCTTAAATTGATTTTTACATGTTTATTTGTATGTTTTACTCAATTTTTTACTTAAAGGTAGGATACACCATTTGCAGATATCGAAAAATTTATTACCGAATTATTAAGAACTAATACTCATCTGAAAGTAAAAATAATTCTAGGCATCCAGCAAAATGATTGCGCTAGATATCCTTTAATTATTCTGAAAAATATGATTGCGCTAGATATCCTTTAATTATTCTGAAAAATATAATTTTATAAAGACAAATTCATAACATAAGAATAACTTGCTAGACGCCGGTTGAAAACAAACGCTGTTTTGTGCTTTTCTCGGCATTTATGATTGTAAAACTTCGGACAGATTAGTTACGATATTACTATAAAATACACCCCTAACAAATCCACCCATTCATAGTAATTCAAGCATTTGCCATACCAATGGTGTATACTACCTTTAATCGCGGTAGTGGATTTTATTATGGGTTTTCAACCTTTCCACGCCGACCCGTGACCTTGTGTCAAAGCTCATCAATACATTTAAATATATATTAAATTTGTTAATATATATATTACGCTGACTTGTTTAGAGGTTTGTGTTTGTAGATGCTGGGAAAACTATCATGTTCTTGTAGTCTGGCTCTCTGAACCCAATAAGATGAAACGAAGCACTTAAGAAACGTTCTGGAATTTTACTGTCAGGGAACCAGTCTAGTTGGCTTGTTCATACCCGTTCATATCGATTGCTAACAAAATATGAACTAACTAAATATTGTAAATTAGGAGTAGTAAATTTGATAGTTTTGTTTCCTTGATGTTTGCAAATTAATGTCTGCCTTTGTTAATTTTGGTTTAAGGTTTGTATTTTTGATCGGGACCTGAAATGTAATCGATAGGAAAAATGGTCAGGTATTTTCAGCTCATTTATTACGCAGAGTCGAGTATTGATGAACAACCTTAATATTGAGACGAGTAAATCATTTGGATGTAATCGATTCTTCTGTCGTCTGTGAACCAGTTCCGTTCCGATTACAGAATCTAATTCTGTTGCTTTTAATATGGCCACGTACTTTCTAACGGTAAAAGAGTGACTAGTTCACTTTAGTTTTTCAGAGTGAAAACAAGACCAAATTTAGTGAAAACTCACTTTAAAAGAATACATTTTTACTCTTTCGGGGAGCCACAAAAGAAGACAACTCTAAAAACAAATTCAATAGAAATAGTTTTGTTGTGTTTTGAGATACAAACGGTTTTAAGGTAGGATACACCATTGGTAATTGCTTGATTTATCATGGGTGTATTAAGGGTGGGGGGGGGGGGGGGGGGTGTATTCTATAGTAAATATCGTTTAACTGACCTGTCCAAAGTGTTACCATCATGGATGCTGCGAAAAGCAAAAAAAACGGCGCTCATTATCAACCGGCTGTGGGCAGTGGTTCTTATGATGTTCTTGGGTATTTTTTTGCGATCGCCGTCTGGCGATCGTGTTTTTTTTTGTTAAACATTTTCGGAGCAATTACATGATATCAAGCGCCGCGCAATCATTTTGCTGGATGCTTACAATCATTATTTACGTTTAAATAAGTAAGATATTTCTTACTAATTCGGTAGTAAAAATATTCGATATCGGCAAATGGTGTATCCTACCTTTAAGTAGACGATGTTTTGCATTAGTGATGTGAATATCGTTTTAGCCTTAAAATTCACGTTGTTTAACATTGTCTGTCTGCAATACTTCGTTAAAACGCATTTTCCGTTTTTGACCCATTTTTTTTTAAAACAAACGTCAATTAATGTTATTAATGTTTTGACAAAATTATACTCTGTGTATTATTAGTAATAGATTTGGATAACTGAAAAATTACTGTGTCATCTGGACGATCCTTGAATCCTAATACAATACAGAACATACACTCTGGTGGAAAGATGGGTCCAAGATAATTATTTTACGAGGGGATTGATGCGATTGTGAGGTTGATGGTTCTGATGCGGTATCATCTGCGAGAATCTTGAGGTTGCCAGTAAAGCGTTGATAACACCGACGGTGATATCCGAACACGTTCCAGATCATCGGGGACTGTTATCGCATGGGATCTGGTCGCACACTGATTGCATATACGATATAGGGACTCGGTGTGATTGGCAGAAACGTCAGTCTTGGATCTTGTAAAGCTAGTTTGTCACTTACAGGACCCTTTATTTTGCTGTATGAGGATTGTCAAACTACTATGATCAGGTGTGGATAGTACACGAAGGATGCATGTGCAGGCCGGGGTGGGGAGTGCCTTGGGCGATGCTGCAGGGTCCGCGCTACTGGCACGTTTGCCCATGGTGGTTAATAAGCCCTATCACACTGAACCCCGACCCAACCACGTTCATTCCCGACAAGCCGATTTTAGACAACATCGGTGAAAAATTCCAAAAACAATCAGGATAACATTGGAATATGCAGTTAATTGTTTCCCGTTCTTGTCAAGATCCTTCCCGACTGCACCACGATGTTTTCTCCGACCATACCGTTCCCCCCACGTTTGTGCTACGTTTTTTGCTAAGTTTATGCCTAGATACTACCAGGATTTCATCCGATTGCACCCCGATCTACCCGATCGTGCAACGTTCTTGTCCCGATCAAGACAAGACTAATCCAATTGTTCCAAGATTGGACCACGTTCCAGCCACGACCCAGCTGTTCTCTAAGACGTCCGTGCCAGGACTTATAAATACTGCCGATTCGGTCTATTTGTCATTCTTGTTTTGATGTTCTACAGAGCACTATAACTGCAAACTATGATAGCATTATGCCTCTCGTGGTGTGTGAATCGGGTGACGTCGTGTGTAGGACGTAGTAGAAACGTAGCGAGAACGTCTAAAACGTAGTGGTAACGTAGCTCTTACGTCGTTATAAGTATGATTGAACGTAGCAAGAACGGCTAAATCGTGGTATGATCGGGATGACTACTGGTAAAAACTTCGTGTGAGCGTGGCACAAACGTACAGAGAACGTAGTGAAATTGGAAGGGTCTTGGCAAGGTCGGGTCGAAAACGGCTTTAAATCCGGTAAAGAAATCCCCGAGATGTTTCCCAGTTCTCATTCGTTATGGCCCCACAGTCGAGTTAGTTGTGCGGTATAAGGTTTCACTATACTAAATACGGCGCCCATTGTAACCAACACAAACATTGAAAGAAAGAGCGCCGCCTAGTGACGCTAGTAGAGTAGCCATAATTTTGTTGACTGGAAATTAAAGATTAAGACTCCTAGAATAATTTTCTTTTCAAATTTATGGGGGTTGACCAATTTTTTTTTATACTCCCATCCACACATCCACCCCTAAACTGGTGGCCCAGCTCTGGGCCCAGCAGCCGATTTCACGAAACTGTGCGTAACTTACGCCTTAACTGGATGTGGCGCAAGACTTACGCCATAACTTTAATGCGTAGCTGCGCCATAAGTTAAAATCGATTTCACGAAACTCGACTTAGCTACGCAACATCCTATTTTCACTAACAACTTTTATATTTGTAGGACGAGGGTGACCTAGAGTTCTAACAACGACTGTTTGCAGTTGTTGCACAAATATACATAAAACAGACGTTACAATTATACGTGTTTACGCCACTGACCTCTATACATGGACAGATCATCATTGTTTCATTTTGAAGTCGGCATGCGGAGAAGTGCAACATGGCGGACCCACGACGTGACTCTGTGAGCCAATGAAATGTCCAGGTGTTGGTACGATACGTATTACGTAATGTTTATAAATACAAAATGTACAGAATAAATCCATTAACCTCTACACCTGGACATTTCATTGGCTCACAGCAGTGACGTCTCGGGTCCGCCATGTTGCACTTCCAGTTCGCGCCGACTTCAAGTGTTAGCACAGCAGAATATGGACAATGATCCGTCCAGGGGCCAATTTCATAGAGCTGCTAAGCAAAAAAATTTGCTTAGCACCAAAAATCTTGCTCATTAAAAACAGGTTACCAGCCAAAATTCTACATGTTTTTCATGCTAAGCAAATGAAACCCAGCCGATTATCAATCCAGAACAATAAAGATCAGGTGAAAATTTGGTCTGTAACCTTGTTTTTGCCAAAGACAAAATGTCATGCTAAGCAAATTTTTGTGCTTATAGCAGCTCTATGAAATTGGGCCCAGGTGTAGAGGTCAGTGGTTTACGCGGATTTTTGTTGGAGGCCGCCATTTTTTCGGGGCTGTGTTTGTAGCGTGAATACCGATTTTAAAGCCGTTTTTTTCTCAATGAAAAACCCATAGTACGATCGCGCCTTGTCTACCTATAATGGGAAATTGAAGCAGCAACTTGAACACAGATAGCAAAGGGATTGTCATCAGTCACGTAAGGTTTTGTCACTTGATCGTATATGTATTGTCGATCGTTGCGTCGATCGATCGAGCCGAGGATGGGCGGCCGGCGGTGTTCGTCTGCTAACGATGATTTAGCGGGTAATTACTAAGTAAATCTGGTAAAAACAGTGAGCGCAACAT
The DNA here is from genome assembly GCA_037893245.1 of Crossaster papposus. Taxonomy (NCBI): domain Eukaryota; kingdom Metazoa; phylum Echinodermata; class Asteroidea; order Velatida; family Solasteridae; genus Crossaster; species Crossaster papposus. Next base: position 51,809 of record JBAIAA010001657.1, on the reverse strand, counting down.
GGCAACTTGAATGTTTGTGATCGATGTTGAGCGTTATAAACTAGTTTATTCTTCCATGGTTGGTGGCACTAACTGGGGGGGGTGGGGGGAGGGCAGAACTAAACATTTTAACTGAATTTTTAAAAAAAAATTTACACGGTTGTTTGGCAACAATTATAAAACTTAAAAGGGAAAAGGTCATAGATGAATATAGAAAGGTAAAAAAGCTGTGTTGGCAGAGTGCTGTGACAGCGGATGTCAACAAAAGATTGGTTTAAAGCAAGAAAGAGGTGGGGCCTGGGTGAAGGAGGAGGCTTGCTGCAAAAGCTAGAAAATAAAAATGGCCGGGATGGAGAAAAGAGTGGTAGTAATTCATTGGTAAGGCATAATAATATTAGGCATGATAATCTGTGCTCTTTTTTTTCTTCCGTGTTGATCGAGCTGAATACAACTAGGAAATAATTCCATAGGGACCTAGGCATTATTAGGCCTAACGTTACGGACATCATCACCCTGATTTGTGCACAAACCAGGCTAGCATGGCTAGGGATGAGACTGGTCTGAAAAAAAGTCTGTAGTATTTTCTTGTTCCTAGGCCCTAGTAGGGTTTTTTGCTTAGATATCTTTTAAGCAACATTTTACGATTGTGCTTTTTGCAGCTTTCTTTCAAATTGAGGATTGCGATAAAGATAATGCTGCTGATGATGATGATGACTACGACGCTGATCACGACCCATCAGAAAGATTTACTACCTAAACTGGTAGTTGCGATAATCGTAACCCATCATCCTCCCGACGGTCGAAGACCGGAGGGTTACGAGTCAAACAGTGTACAGAATTGGCATTTTTATAATTTCGACCATTTTTGCCAGACTAGTCACCGGATTTTCCGGATTTTAACCACTTTTAAAGATCATGACACACATTTTAAGAACACAGATTTGATCTGCAATGTGTAATGACTCCGCTCATAACACTCTAAACGACATTGAGAAAATATTTGGGGGGAAAAATGAAAAAAACTTACCAGAGACTTAGCGAAATTCTCACCAAACGAGGTTTATGTTTATAACCCCGCACTTCAAAACCTAACAACAATCTCGACTAATCAGCGTAAACCAAGGAAAGACAGGCTGGGTGGAGCTTCGACTGTTCACCGCAAACCGGCTATTCCCGCTTGCGGACTCACTGCACGGGCTTCTCTCTCTAGCTCGGCGCTCAGTCTCACTGCTACATTCTATAGGGCCTTTTCGAAACCGTTGCTTCGTCTTTGGCTTTGGCTTCGCTTCCGAATTCCGAAATACTGAGAAGCAAATAGAAATGGAAGAAAATTGAAATAGTCTAACTTTTGGGTTCACATCAATCGAGTGAATGTTTCTGAAGTACAACAGGCGTCAGAATGTGGCTGGAGATCTCGCAGTTGTGAATCTAAAATCGCCTTAAAGATGGACTACAACGAAAACTCACACATTAAATTTATTATCGGACCTTGTTTATATTGTGTTCAGGTAACACTTTATTGTTACGGTCATGTTTTTCTCTAAATAATTTTGTTGCAATTTGACCGAAAAAATTAGACCTCGATTCTTCGATTTTGAAATTTCCCGCCCTGTACTGGTTCCCGGCAAAGATCCACTGAAAACCACAATGAAATCCACGATATAGTACCAGCGGACTTGTAAACCAGCGAAAAGTGATGACGTACTACACATGAGCAACCGAGAGTAAACAAAAAACGCCATGTTATTCCGTGTGTATTATGTATGCGTTTTCATGCAGAGGCATGAAGTTTTTACGAATCTTTTTTTTTTAGTGTATCACTATCAGCTACAATAATGCCAACTTCATGTGTTGTTGGTGGATGCACGAGAAATTGTTCGAAGAATCCAGAGATTCATTTTGTGCAATTTCCGCGGGATCCTGCGTTATCAAAGGAATGGGTGAAGTTCGTAAATATTACACGAAAGGATTTCACCTTCTGACATGTCTGACCTTCTCGGCAAGAAGTAGGCCTTTGATTTGTTCAGCACATTTTTCAGAGGACTGTGTTGAACCTTCAAGTGCTTTGAAAAATTCACTGGGATTGACAACAAAGTTCCGTTTAAAGCCTGGATCGATCCCCACATTGAAAGCGCCAAACATCGAGAGAATTCGTACTACTACTACCACCATGCCTACTGCTTCTACGTCGGCCGAGTCATCGGCAACCGCCGGGTCTGCCGTGGCCGCAGAGTCATCGCCTTCTCTCTCGTCTGGTGAGCTCCCCTCATCGCTAGAGCTGCCATCACTGTCCTCAGAAGTACCTCCACGAAATGCCTCTTCCTCATCTATACTGTGGTCTTCCCAATACTCGCTGCAATCGGACATTTTTCGCTGTTTTTCGGTCGAAAATAGTTGTACCAAAATATAGCCTAGCTTGTCCGCTGTTATTCCGCATTGCATTGTACGGTAAAAATGCACGCACACGATCGACCCGAGTAAATCGTCATGGGTAGTACGTCACACACAACGTATGAATTATTCATGAGTTAAGGGCTTTTGCTGAAACTTAGTTTTTCTGGGTAGTAGAACGCCGATAAATTTTGGGGTTTTTTTTGCATGAAGGAACAAGATTTATTGAATACTAATGATATATTAGTAATCATTATACATTTCTCGAACAACAAAAGGCAACAAAGCCTTTATCATTATTCCGTTGTAGTCCATCTTTAATGGCTTTTTGGCAATCTTCACCCCATCAAGATGAAGGTTTTTTGGGGGTGGTTAGTGTTAGTTTTTGGTATGGAGCTGGTCATAGCAACATCAAGCTGATCCATGAAACAACTGTTGACATTCTCGATGTCATCAGAAGTATCCAGCTCAGTGATGTGAGTATTACATGCATCATGAAATTTCCCCCAATCTGCTCGCTTGAGGGGATTGGCTGCTACTTTGTTTAAGTTAGTGGTAGTGGGTGGACCCATTTTGGTTTGGGGTGTTTTTTGGCTGGATGGGTCATTTTTCCTGGAAGTGGACGGGGACTGAGATGTTGTTCTACGCTTGCTTTGTTTTTCTTTGGGCTAGATTTCTTCGAAGTGGCCAAGGTGGTCAATAAGTCATTAGATTGCAGCGGCTCAGGGGGGGGGGGGGGGGGGGGGGGACCCTTCGAGGCTGCGATTGTGAAACGCTGTGGTAACGTCCATTCTCAAAATAGGGGGAAACAATTTTTTCATGCGAAAAATAAAGAGTTTTTGGCATCCAATATTAACATCTTGTCTTTTGTAGTAAAAACAAGTTGTTATTTACCTTAATTGTTATCATCCAATGACAAAAATTGTATTGAAAATTTAAAAAGCAGTCGACGAAAATTAACGTTGTCGTACCGTTGATGCACGTGGAGATTGTGCACAAATACCCAACCGACGTCAACAAATACCTCCCCTAAAAAGGGCAATAATAACCGATAAATTGTGGAAAATCCTGCTTCGAACCCACTCATTTTTTTCCATGGATACGTTAAAAAAGGATGTCGCAGTGATATACTGAATTGTTGAAAAAAATGTGTCTGTGAACCCCATGCGTTTTATTGCGTTGTTTTCGAACGAAAATAGCAGAAAATGACATCTCCCCAAACAAATTCCGTGTAGATCGTGCATGTGGTCCTGGCTTTGCGGACGTTGGATAAATCACTGAATTCGGGGAGCGATGCACGGTGCAAATCCACTGACCTCAACACCTGGACGGATCATTGTCCATATTCTGCTGTGCTAACACTTGAAGTCGGCGCGAACTGGAAGTGCAACATGGCGTCACTGCTGTGAGCCAATGAAATGTCCAGTTGTAGAGGTCAGTGGATTTACCAACCAACTGAACTCTACACCTGGACATTTCATTGGCTCACAGCAGTGACGCCATGTTGCACTTCTCTGCATGCCGACTTCAAAATGAAACAATGGATGATCTGTCCATGTATAGAGGTCAGTGTGCAAATCTGTACGTGTTTCAAGCATGCGCTTCGAGGTAGCGATCTATACGTATTTACTGTGGGAGATGTGCGGCTCGTGAGCGTGGAAGAATGAATGAGATACATTTCAACGTGGGTGGCGCACTTTGCGTAGGTACATGTATTGTCTTTGGCGTGGATTGACTGAATGTTTCTAGATGAATGGGAATGACGGCTTTTATGGCTTTGGCTGCGTCAGCATAGGATACGTTATAGGAAATCCTCAGACCCTGCCTGATGGTGTTGCAGCCTCCATACGCTGAGGAGTGATGGGTTTCCCCACAACGGCAACACTTGACTTGATCACGTTGCTGGCACTCGTCATGTGTGAGCTCCACCACACTCGTACGCAGCGTGTCGAACTTCGGCAATTGACGCAGTATGGCCTAATCTCTGGCAGTTAAAACAGCAGATCACAGGGGGGGGGGGGGGGGGGGGGGGGGGGGTTGGCGGTGGCGGTGTAGGGCTTAACGGTAACAAACTCATAGCCAAGTTGAATGTTAGTCGGGAGGATTGGGGTATTTAAGGTCAAGCATATGGACACACTCTTCTCTAACTGCCCATCTCTTCTACGCATTAGGCGTCGACGTCTTGGACCCCATTTTTTTCAGGGCTACGAGGATGTCGTCATCGGTGATGTCAATGGGAATGGCTGTGATGACTCCCTTGCTCTGGGTCTCAGACTTGGCGTATTCGGTAGTTACGGTCCATTGGTCGAGTTGCGAGATCTCTTTGAGTTTCTTCGCTTGGGCCGGAGTGTGACATTTAACTGTTATTCCACTTTGGCTGTTTTTGGAGACATTTTTGATAAGGTTGCCACCGATTTTATTGAGAGCCTTAGCGATCTTGATTGGCTAATTTTGGCAAGTTTGATGTCAGGGACTTTATTATGATCATATAGTGGGTTTTTTTTTGTGTTTTTTTTTGTGTTACGGCGTTTAGGGTAATTCACTCATCATTATCAGAATCTGAATATACATCATCGTAGTTTAAGTTAGGGTTGGGTCGTTTTCTACTCGTTTTTTGCGACCAGAAGCTATTTTGTACCTGACTCATCAGTACGTCGAGGGTAGAGCGTGGTTGTTCATCATACTGGGGGATTTGCGTTTCGATGGGTGCATTTTGGGACAGTTGATCCCATGGCGTATCGGATTCTGTGCCATTATCGGCCATTTCTGACCGATTTCAGGGTATGAGCTTACATAAATAAAAATAATAGTAATACGGCCTCTTGATCTCTTAATATTGCTTACCAATGAGTAGATGGTAGATGACAGGAAGACTAGAAAGAATGGGCTGTCACTGACACTGACAGAGTCTGTGACGCAGCTGAAATTCAAAATTTTCGCGCGCTCCGAGACCGATGATGATGTTCACACTCCTTCAGGGCTCAAGCCTCGCACCTCATGTGTGTGATGATGATGCCTGCCAAACAGTTTGCCCACGAAATTTCACTCTGGCGCCCCTGCAGTGGCCCTGGTTAATGTCTGTGGTTGTTTCCGACTGGTTCCTGAAACCATTGATCTCTATTATATAGACTGGATACGACAATGTGTATGTGTTTGTGCACGAACGCGTGATTCGAAACAATGGCGGTGCGCTTTCTGCAGTAGGGTAAACGCGGCATGTGTATTCACTCTGGAAACTTGAGTAGTTATCGAGATTATCGGATTTTTTTATTCGTATGGGGGTATGAGGAATTTAAGCGCTCTGCCAATAAAAATCATTAAAAAAACATTAAATTAACAACAGACACATAAAGAATTGAATTGTGGTATTGAATTTTTAAAAGGAAATGGAACACCCATGGGGCCTATAACCATGGAAGAACAAAATTGAACCGCACAAAAGAAATTATATTCATATTTTAAATGCAAAACAAATGTATTACAAAAAGGACATAAAAACAAGTACTTTTGTGTATTCGTGTTGCTCTCTTCATCATACATGTACCAACTTTTATATCAATAAACAATAACATATTTGTATATATAAAATGTGAATAAGTATAACTTCCGATATACATGAGTCAAAAAGAAATTATTTTTGAAAATCTTTTGAAAAGAAACATGAAAGTGCATCTATCGTTGGTCCACAAAACAAAATTACACCAAAAACCCAATTTCAAATTACTTTCAAACTGGGGACAGCTGCAAAAACAGCTGCAGTAGGGTCACAACTGATGTAACTTTGGAATCAATTTAAATTTGAATTACGGTTGTCCAATTTGAATTTCAATGTTTGTCATTTCATAATTATTTATTTATTTATTACACGATTTCTAAACTGGATAAAAAGATCAACACAAGCTGTTTTATATCAATGTCGGTACAAATGTTATAAAAAGTAGGATAATTTAAACAGCAATACAAAAAGCAACAATTAAAATCATTTAAAGTAGAGTTTCTTATATAAACATTTACAATTATAAAACGATGACAACATCTGAATTGATGAAGGAATAATTATTAAAAACCTGTGCCCCAGCATAGTACGACTACTTGAAGAAATCAATATTGGGTTTAGGGAAGGAGAAGCTAATCTTAGCAATTTGGTATCAAAATCAAGAACATCCAAATTGCTGCAACTGATAAGATGAGATAAAGCGTACAAAATTGTATCATCTGGTACAGTATTAAAAGTAAGTTTGTTAGTGTATTCAGGATTCCTCCAATTCTTCCAATAACATTCCGTTTCAATGTTTTGACATTATGTTTAGCGGTGTCTTTTACTTTTTATTTTCCTGATTATTAAATAATCATTAAATTTTGATTAGGTATCCGGCAGTGATATTACTCGCATCTTTCTTTCCATTGCTCTATAAATCAACTATACAGTCGACTACATCTTGCAAAATAATGTAGGGAAAAATAGGTGGATCATGGGAATAAAAAATAGTGCCCATGGTCGTAGACGCAAATGCATTAGTAGCTGAAACAAAAGTACATTTTTATGTTAAAAAGTCTTTACAAAAACCCTCAAACTAACCTTTTCTAGTTAGAAAAAAACAAAGAACTTGCATTAGGAATATGTTTGTAGCAAAACGTTAATAAGGCAATAAATATGTGGTTGACCGGTTTTACAACCAGCGGCCTATGAGCCGGTTTTAAACATAATTCTTTAATACCGGCCAACCACATTTGTATTTCCATTCATAAAAACCGTTTCGGTAAACAAATTACTTTGGTTCAAAAGTCAAAACACAGGTGAAGTTGTGGCAAATGCGTTGTGAATTTTGGACAATACTGACTTGTGAACGTTCAACCAATAAACGGTAAAAGCCACTGGATTTTAAAGTAGTCCAAATTTCATGAGACACTGGAAAAGTGTTAAAAACTGGCCAGCCGTGTCTTTGTCATCCGTTTAAAACCAGCCACGTGACAGAGACTCGACCAATAAGAATGGGTAAGCTGTCTTATGTATTTATGAATGAAAGGTACATGTTGCAATATTATTAATTACTCACTAAACTATTATTTTTTAAACTCTGATTAAATTTGATTTCAAAATGTCTGCTATATACAGGTCTGTGTAGTTCCAATGTACGGTCACTTTAACATGTCCATGGGTGAATGCTAAAAATGTTCCAAATTGTGATGCCCCTTTTGAACCATACAAAATGTCAAGTCGGTTAAAATATTTAAATGCCAACAAAGGATGTTGTTTGTCAAAAGTCAAGAATTTACAGTATGTGTGATGTGCTCCATCATTATAAATTGTTATTACTGTACATGTACATATATTTTTTTAAATGTGCAGTTTTACAGTTTGACAACATCAATTATGTTTCGAATCTCACCCTTAAAATTTCTCGGTATGCTAAATTCATGTAGTGCATTGGTGGGGATCACAAAATTCAGCAAAATAGTAACATTTTAGCAATCATCCCATGGTCTTAGTAGTAGGTAATCACGTTGACTTGATGTAAATTTTAAAATAAAAATAGACCTGTGCATTTCTTTAATTGCATGTCTGTTATTTTGATCACTTGCATAAATTTGCAAATTCGTGTGGGTTGATGTCTACATCAAGTGATATAGGAACACTTCCCTTGATGATGCAATTGCTAATTTACATGCAGGTGTGTAAGTGATATGAGAAGCAGTACAACCTCTCGGAAGATTCAGTGCCCATGGTTCAATTTTCTTGCAATCCGCACTGGAATGGTACATTTGAGAATCGCGCAGATAGTAAATATCACCCGCATCATCACAACACAGCCCTGTAATTTTACAATTAAGACCAAAACTTTTTTTTTGTTTAAACATGTTATTGCCATGTAAGTCTACGGCCATCAGCAAACCTCCATCACAGTAAATGAGACGATTGTGACTGAAGACGAGATGTGTCTCAATCTTTGGAGCAGGCAGTGTTCTGAGGAGGGAACCGTCCAGGTTGTGTAGAGATATCTGTTCCTTGTCCTGGTAACCCACTGCGATCAGATTGCTGCTGTCCACTGCCAGGCATGTCGGCGTGCCGTCGACGCCGGCCTCTTTACCTGGTAGGAACTGATAAAGGAGCTGGTATTCCTTGTTGAAGACCTTGACTGCCAGGTTGTCCAGGATCAGAAGTTGATCGTTCTTGTTGATGGCTAGAGCTGTTGGTTTCTGTATGTCGTTAGGGTCACGGGGTTCGTTTGGGTCATCAGGGTCAGGTTTGAAATACTTTGTAGAAGTAACTTTCCCCTCTGGATCTACTGTACACAGTTTATTACCACATACAACAGCCATTTCACTTCTGGAGAATGCCGCTAGATAGGATATAGTGTACATTCGTGATAACAAGTTCTCCCTTTCCCACTTCTCCACCAAGAGCAGAGTCCCCAGCTGCCCTTTCTCTTCACTCTCCTTAAAACCAAGGAATGACTTCTTATGACTGATCTCCAAACTCTTGTGCACCTCCACCTGCTCATTCAAATCTCGCAGCATTTTCTTCTTGGACTCCAAGATCTCGTAGCAAGTTGCCGTAGTCATCACTTCATTCACTTTACTCACAGTCTGCTGTGGTGTTGCTGCGTATGCAAACTCTGTATTTCGCTTAGTGGCAATGTCTCTGGCCTCTTTTTTGAGTTGTTTTTCTTTCTCTTTGATTTTGGCAATTTCCTTTTCGGCTTTCTGGGCAATTTGGTTGTACGTTTTCGTCAGCATCTTGTCAAGTCTGTAACGTGAATGATCTATTGAAACAGGGTTTGCAGAAATGAAACTTTCAATGTACTCTTCTGTTTTAGATACATACTCATTAACTTCTTGTTTACATCTGCTGACTGCCTGGTCAATGCTGACGTGAGAATGCATGGATTCCTTGTGATCAACGTCAGTGCATTCATTGCAGATAAGGACTTCACACGTGTCACAATACAGGCACAAATCTTGATCTGGATGTTTTAAGCACTTAGGAACTTTCTTGAGTTGGGTGTCCTCTGTTATTTCTTGGGACTCATCATCAAGCTCTGCCAAAGCCACAATCTTGTGACCTTTCAAAACTGCCATTCGATTGTGTGCCTTCTGGCAATCTTTGCAGAGATAATGCTTGCAATCCACACATCGAGACATGGCTTCATTTTCCTCATCGCATGCCTGACAAACGACTTTTAACCCCTGACCTTCAGCTTCCTCCTGCTGGTCGACAACCGTTGATCCTCCAGGCAGCACGTCCACGCCAGCTTCAGTCAGGGTAGTCTCCTTGCGACACAACGGACAAACGATGATCTTGATGTCCTTATTCTGTGTCAATTTGAGTTCTTGCAGACATTTCAGGCAGAAGCTGTGCGAGCAGTCTAGCATCCTAGGATCCTTGTACTCGGTGTAACAGATTGGACATTCTTGAAGTTCTTTCTGAGTTACAGCATCTGGGACCAATTGATCAGTCACACCCTCTGCCATTTTGCTCAGTCGTGCTCTAGAAGATGAATAATAAATAAATTTACTTATGTGAACTGCACATTAATTAATCGCAGTGGCTATCGTTACAGCAGTCAGCAATGTAATTCTTTAACATGCCCAGCTTAACATTGACAATATTCTGGACCTTTCAACCTGACTAATCAAATAGTCTGGTTCCAAGAGCAGGATCCAAATTGTCAGTGTGAGACTGTGAGGTCACGTATCACCGACTCGAAGAATCAGATCGATGACTGCCGTAACACATCAGCCCCTAATTTACATGTTAATTTACATGACGATGTAATACAACAATGCTGAGTTTACTTCAAAAGACAAACATATCAGCTATATTTTCCATTGGGGTTCCATATGATGCTGTTTTATTACCGCCCCTTTTAGCCTAGCTGAGCTGTTATTTACCGTACGGGTAGGCCTAAAGCAACACTGCAGTTTGAACGTTTTTTCCAGCAGAATCAACCACTGAGACAGCCACACACATAAAACCCGTGCAGTACGCACCACGCACGTAGCAAGAGCTGCAGTGTCGTTATTGTGACGATTGAAATGATTTCCTCATGAACACAATTCATTTCTCATAAACCCCAGTTGTTATGATCATATCAAAAAAGCTTTTCATGAAAACCGATACCTCTGACCTCGAACTGTGTTCAATGGGGCGTGATTGATCGTGATGTAGGATGATGCGTGCATGACGCGTAGAGTTATATTTAGACGGGTCAATTTATGGGGGAAAAACACCCCAACCCCCACAAATTTGCAACAAAAGGTTTTCCAACGGTTTTTAGTTGTATTTGACATCAGGAATAACATACTACAAAATCTAAGAAAATCGGGTGTCTGGAAAAGTGTTATTTCAAAAATGGCGTCCATGATGGCCGCGGTACCTAAAAATAGCCATAGATCATTAATTATCCATCCTAGAGATGTATAATGTTGGTAACTACCCCCTAGTTTTAGGGGTAAACAAATCAATTAGGACTACTTAGAATGTCCTTGAGTAATAAGAAAACAAAGAAATCTTAAAAGGTGTCCAAAATGGCTGCCAAATACACTAACAATGATGTCAATTACACTTAAATATGGTTATAAGTTACCAACTGCTTACATTAAGGCTATAATCTTTGTGTCTATCCCTTAGTAATAGAGATTAGAAAACCTACTATGACCAGTAAAAGTCATTAAGTAAAGTTGAGTAGGTTGGTAAAATATAAATACAAGATGGTGTTAAAGATGGCCGCCCATATGAGTAAAATAGTTGAACAAGATGGTGGCTCTTTTCCCATCCAGAGACACTTCTGTTATAGATCAACTTGAATTACAAATTAAAAATGTATGGGAAAACTTAATGTTTCTTCTAGGAATTGTACAAGTTCAATTTCTTTTTAGAAATTGTGGTTGCTCTAAAGAGAGCCATAGTGTTGTAATGGTGGTGTCCAAAGACGAATGGCTAGCGGCAGCGCATTCGCTTGTACTGTAAATGTGCACAAGATGCGGACGTGAGAGCCATCACAAAAGAGAAAATCCCTTCGCATCTGTGTAGATGAATGGTTTGTATGCGTGACTTAGTGTAGGCGGGGTCAGTGATAGTTTGGGCGGGAAATTTGTTAGTTTTTTTTGCTAGAATCCTACCGTGATCACACTCTCAAAACATGTATTAAAATTGTGTTGGTTAAATAAGTTGGTTAAAATGTTGACCAACATTGTTATTTTTTTTCCCAATTTGACCAATGTTGGGTTTATTTTACCAAACGTTGGACATTCTTTTTTACCAATTTGTTAACCAACTGTTGTGTTGTTCATGGTAACCAACAGTTGGTCAAAAGGAGTACATCTATACCCAACGTTGGTTAAATTTGGTTAAACATAACCAACATTGGGTACTATTTTTTTTCCAACAGTTAGCTTGTGAACAACACAACAGTTGGTTAAGTCTTTTATTTTGTTCTTAATTTTTTTTTTAAACCCGGTATGAGTTTGATTAAACTTCCTCCGCTTCTTGCCCATTTTATTGTCTAATCTAGAAGACAAAGCCTTAACAAGTTCTTTTAAGTGTCATTGATGTGTCATTGTACCTTTTTTCAGTCCTGGCCAACTTGGATAGGGTTGTTTTCGGTTTTTTTTAATTTGAGTGTAATTTGGAATTGTATGTTGTTCCTGTATGTTTGTAGAAGAAGCGAATACATGTTCCCTGAACCAGCATGCAACAGTTCTACGGTAACTTGTAACAAAGACGCGTCAAATCTTGATACTGCGCGCTATAAATGTACGCGTAGAACGTTTGTATCTATACGCGCGGCATTTTTTTAAATGCGCGTGTCGTCTGTTAACGCTAGCGCGTTGCTATGCACGGTGGGCATCAGTGGTCAGCTAGTCTGGTCTCAAAGTATGGGTTATAATAACAACTCATATTGAAGAGACAGGGTACCATGCATAAGCTAAAGCATGGCCCCTAAACATGAACACAAAACGCTGGAAATATCGCCGAAAGAAAAGTCACGAAATTTTGAGCATTTTCACAATTTTTCTCGTTAAAAAAGTGTTATTAAAGATAATAACAGTGCGATGACCCGGTTATTACTGCGTGTTATTACCTAAATAATGTGCCATGAATTTGTAGGAGTTCACAACTACAAAAAAGCCTTAACTTCTGGCATATATAAACTGAGAATAAACGCTAAAAGTTCCACGAACACTGACGAAAAGTATTTGACGTTTGCACCGCGTGGCTCGGTAGAAAACAAGATGGCTGACTAGCGTTCCTAATTTGCATAGCCAGTTATTTACAGAGTACCAACTTTGCATAGGTCAAAGTTGAAATAGGCACTACATTAGCCCCCTCCCAGATGGTGAATGGGGTAAAAAAAAAACCATCGATAATGAAATAAGAGCGAGGTTCAGCCAATGTTGATGACTTCCACATAACGTTTTGGAAAACGGACGTGACGACCCAATCGAGTTGTTCTAGTATCGAGAGGCAGTGTTGGAGGTGTTGCTAGGAGTGTTGGTGTTGCTGCAAGTGACGATGAGGTTCTCTGTGCAGGCATGTTGGGAATTGCAGGTTGTGCAACGAACAAATCCGAGGTGGTAGCACCCTCAACAGGATTACTGCCCATGTACGCCACCTTCAAGCGGTCGATGCTGACGTGCTCACGCCTGTTTCTGATTGCCAAAGTGATATACTTGGGACTGCGGCCAAGTACGCGGAAAGGTCCGTTGTATGGGGGCTGCAAGGGCTTTCGGACGGCATCGCAGCGGACATAAACATGAGTACATGTCTGAAGGTCTTTAGGAATGTGGGCAGCATTTTGCGTGACACGTGTCGATGCTGGTGAAAGTTGAGACATGTGATGTTTGAGGCGGTCCATGAATGAGCCAGAGTCCATTGGAGTGGTATCAGTGGATGGAGCAACGAACTGGCCTGGAAGACGCAAAGTAGTACCGTAGACTAGTTCTGCTGGAGAGCAACCAATGTCAGACTTAATCGTGGCACGAATACCTAGCAGGGTGATGGGGAGGTATTCAGTCCATCTAGTAGGATCGAGATGGGATTTCAACGATGCCTTGAGCTGGCGATGAAAGCGCTCAACAAGGCCGTTGGCCTGCGGATGGTAAGATGTAGTTCTAGTGCGGGTAGTGCCAAGCAGATTGGTGATGTTTCGGAACAACGCTGACTCGAACTGACGTCCCCTGTCCGTTGTGATGGTTTCAGGGGTTCAAAAAACAGCGATCCATCTGTCCACTAATGCCTTGGCGACAGTTTCTGCTGTAATGTCGCTGATGGGAATTGCTTCTGGCCATCGTGTGTATCTGTCGATGCAGGTTAGGAGGTACGACTGGCCGTTGGATGTGGGAAGCAGTCCTACAAGGTCAATATGGACATGTTGGAAACGGGCATCAGGCGTCCTGAAAGTACCGAAGGGCGCTTTGGTATGGCGATGAACCTTGGACCGTTGGCATGGAGAACACGCACGAGCCCACTGTCGGACATCACGCTTAACACCTGGCCACACATAGCGAGCTGTGACGAGTTTCTCAGTAGCCTTGGCACCAGGGTGAGATAGACCATGGATGGCATTGAAGACAGGTCGACTGGGCGTGGGTTCCCGGTAGAGACGCCGCAGAGTATAGTGCCGGCGGTTGCAGGAAGAGGAAGTTTCTTTAGGATGAGACTTGAAGTAGAACTTTGCAAGCCTGCAATCTCTTCATCTCCCTCCAGATCGGCTGCAATCTGGGTGAAGTCGATTGTGTCCTCAAAAATGGAGCTGACATCAGGACGGGATAGCGCATCTGCGACTACATTATCGGTGCCGCGGATGTGACGGATATCCGAGGTGTACTGCGAGATGTGGTCGAGGTGACGGACATCACGCGGTGAGTGGCGGTCAGGCTTGGAATGCAGAGCGTGAGTGAGTGGCTTGTGGTCAGTGAAGATGCAGAAACGACGTCCTTCAAGCATGTGTCTGAAGTGTCGAACGGTCAAGTACATCGCAAGAAGCTCACGACCGAATGTGCTGTATCGCGACTCTGCTGCTGTGAGTTTCTGTGAGAAGAAAGCAATTGGCTGACACTCACCGGGAGGACCTTGCTGAAGGACCCCCCCAACAGCAGTGTCCGATGCATCCACCATGAGGCTCAAGGGGAGGTTTGTGTCGGGGTGAACCAGCAGTGTAACACTAGACAGGGCTACCTTGATGTCGTGGAAGGCCTGGAGGTGAACAGGTGCCCAAATAAGTGGCCGGCGAGGTTGGCTGTGGTGAGCTGCGAGAAGGTCATTCAGCGGGGCAAGGATGCGAGCACAGTGGGGGATAAATCTCCTGTAGAAGTTTACTAGCCCGAGGAAACCTCGCAACGTCTTCAGGGATGTCGGTTGCGGGAAATTTTGGATGGCGGAAACCTTGTCTGCAAGTGGCTGAATACCGTGTTTGTCTACATGGTGTCCAAGGAAACAAAGTTTGGATACCCCAAAGGTGCACTTGCTTGGATTAATCACGACTCCGTATAGTGCTGTAATCGCGTGAAGAGCAGACGAAGGTGTTCCTCGTGTTCCCCCGGCGACTTGCTGGCAACGAGGATGTCATCCATGTAAACGTACACGAATGGAAGTCCGCAGACGACCTTATCCATGAAGCGCTGAAAGGTCTGGGCTGCGTTCCGCAAACAGAAGGGCATATGAAAAAACTCGTACAGGCCAAAATGGGTGATGATGGCAGTTTTGTGAATGTCTGAAGGGTCGACCGGTATCTGGTGGTAAGCACGCACCAAGTCAATTTTGCTGAAGACGGAACAGCCTGCGAGATTGGACGCGAAATCCTGGAGATGGGCGATAGGATAGCGATCAGGCACGGTAACTCGATTCAGAGCTCGGTAGTCCCCACATGGTCGCCAGTCGCCTGGTGTCTTTTGGGGGACCATGTGGAGAGGACTTGACCAATTGCTGTCGGATGGGCGAATAATACCCAAGTCCAAAATGTGGTTGAATTCCTCCTTCGCTATGTGAAGGCGGTCTGGAGCTAGACGGCGTGGTCGGGCTGTGACCGGTGGTCCTGTCGTAACTATGCAATGAGTGATATCGTGAGGCACAGGAGTATCTTTGCATGAAGGTTTAGTGATTTGTGGGAATGCACTCAGAACTTTGTCGTACCTGGTTGGACAGGTGGGTTTGACCAATATGGGACTGACAGGCAGATCTGGTGCCACTGTTCCTGTAACCGAGAGGTTAGTAGTGGTGTCATTGAGCCGACGTCGCGAAACATCAACAAGGAGATTGTAATGATGCAAAAAGTCTGCGCCCAGTATTGGTGTTGGTGTATCAGCCAGAAAGAAAATCCAACGACAAGTTCGTCTCAGTCCGATGCTGAATGTCACTGACTTTTGTCCAAAAGTGGGTATGCTGGTACCATTTGCGGCCTGAAGTGAAAATGTAGACAGGTGTTTCCTTTCGACTGCGCTGGGTGGAAAAATGCTAACGGCTGCCCCTGTGTCTACTAAGAATTTCTGTTTGTTGTGAGAGTCGTAGATGAAGAACAGGCGGCTGGGGTGGGTACCAGGTGGAAGTGCCGCGCCTATCCCCTGGTGGGTTCGTTTCCCTGTTGGTTGGTGTAGGTGCATGGCTGGATGCACTTGTGCGCCTCGGCACCGAAACGGCGGTGGTACCAACAGAGTGTCTGTGAGGTCGCGGTGTCAGAAGATGTTGACATACGTTCACGACTAGTGTTGCCTTGGCGGTAGCGACTTTGACTACGACCATGAGACTGGCGCTTGAGTTGTGACTGCATGGAGCTCAGTTGCATGGTAAGTTTGGAGATCTGTTCACGGAGCTCGGCAAGTTCCCCGGCTGAGGAGGATGCAGGTGGGATCACAGCGCTAACTGGAGGAACGTAGACCTCGAGGATCCGATCGGCGAGTGAAGCAAGCTGGTCTAAAGCAACCGTGTCGCGAGAAGATGCGAGGATGAGCTGTGCATTAGTCGGGAGCCGTTGTAGAAAGAGTTGCTTGAAAATGCTTTCCTCCAGTATACGCTCGCCGAGCAGCTGACGCATGCGACGCAATAACTGCGAAGGTTTCTTGTCGCCTAACTCCTCCTCAGTGAGCAGCATTTGCAGTCGTTTCTGCTCAGAAGCAGATGTGCGTCGGATCATTTCCTCTTTCAACTTCTGGTAAGGGTTTTCTGCGGGGGGGGGGGGGGGGGGGGGGGGGTTGATCACCAAATCACGTACTTCCTGAACAATCTCTGGTTGTACAGCGGCGAGAATGTGAGAAAATTTTGTGTCCTCACGCTTAATTCCCTTAGTGTTGAATTGTGCCTCAGCCTGGGCAAACCAGATCAATGGATCAGCTGGCCAGAATGGGGGAAGTTTGATGGACACAGCTGCGATTTGTGGCTTATCATCTGGCTGATCAATTGCAGGTGCTCCACCGTGAGCCATGTTGAAGATTGCGTTGCGGTACGGTGTGGCAAGGTATCGCAAAAGAAATGGGCGGATGATCTGAACAGCAGATGTACACAAAAACGTACTTTTTGGTAGACGCAAAAGTCACCAAAATCGAAGGTGAGGATCTTTCTTGTCAGGGTCACCAATTGTAGGAGTTCACAACTACAAAAATGCCTTAACTTCTGGCATATATAAACTGAGAATAAACGCTAAAAGTTCCACGAACACTGACGAAAAGTATTTGACGTTTGCACCGCGTGGCTCGGTAGAAAACAAGATGGCTGACTAGCGTTCCTAATTTGCATAGCCAGTTATTTACAGAGTACCAACTTTGCATAGGTCAAAGTTGAAATAGGCACTACAAATTAAAGGAAAGGTGCATTACGTTAAAAGCTAGCAGATGAAGTAATAATGAGATGGTTACGCTTGCGCGCGTCCGATTATGATCTACAAGTTGACAGCAGGCAGCTCGGCGGGGCATTGCCTGGGGATGGAGTCGAGAGCGCTGATCGCGTTTAAGAGCTGGGTTGTGCGTGAATGTATATTTTAAAGAAAAAGCCATGGCAACTCATACATTCATGAACTATAAAGAATTATAAAGAACGGCTTCCTCAACCAACTCGCCAATAGCATATTTGGTAGAGAGGAGAGCTGTAGATCGAAAAGTCTGTGGTTCGAATCGGACTATCGTTAATTTGTCTTTTTCTTCGACAAATTTTCAAATTTTAACCATAGAACAAGGTTGAAGGCAAAAACAGGGTTAGGTTATAGATAATGCCCGAGTTACGCGCCATTCGTGGGTAATAATGTCCCGAGGGCGAAGCCCGAGGGACATTATTACCCACGAATGGCGCGTTAACGAGGGCATTATCTGACTTAACCTCCACCTGGGACGTCACCACCTATTGTCCTACCGCTCCATTATTTTGCACGAATGGAGCGTCTTTGTTCAGAAGACACTTTATACTAACCGGTGTAGCGGTTCGTGATATTTTTTTCCAGGAGCTGGGTGGTTCGTGATTAAAATATTCATGAGAAAGAGCAATGGCAACTCATATACATTAAATAACTATAAAGAATTATAAAGAACAGCTTCTTTCACCAACTCGTCAATAGCATAGTTGGTAGAGAGGAGAGCTATGGATCGAAAGGTCTGTGGTTCGAATCCGACTATCGATAATGTTTGTCTTTTTCTTCGACACATTTTCGTATGGGTTAGTTTAACCATAGAACAAGATTGAAGGGAAAATCGGATTGGAGTACATAGGTTTCTTAAAAAATACAACGAAAACCGCTACACTGTTTAGTTTCAGTGACTTCCTCTTTGTTCACTTGCGTTACCTTCCCAAAAGAATGGAGAGAAATTACCTCCAACGCTCCATTCGTTCAAAATAATGGAGCGGTAGGACAATAGGGTGACGTCACGGGTGGAGGTTAAGTTACATAAGTGCCTTGAAAAATACAACAAGAACCACTACACTGTTAGTTTGTAGTGACTTCGGTTTTTTTCGGCTTGCAGAGGCCTCAGCTGATGTGTGTTACATAGGCCAGGAGATATATACCAACCAAGATGGTACCCGTGCACACAGGTGGGTTGAGAATGCACCCGACCGTGCACCGAGGTACGACTTGGCGGGGTGAACATCCAGCCCCAGTTCTCAGAGGCTCTGCGCCCCACTAAGAGACCACTGTCAACAAGCAACCACCACTTCACAACTGAATCGGGTGAGTAATCAATTAAAAAAAGGGAAGTAAAACTTGCGCATCCCCAATAGTGCGCCCGCTATAACGACACCATTAGTCCAGCTCTCTTACTCACACATTGGTCTTTGCAAACTCGCTCAAAGGTAGAGTACACCATTTGTAGATATCGACAATTTTTACAACTGTATTATTAAAACCTGATATTTCCCACCCTTTTCTAGATTTAATGCTGTTCGTAAACTGAGTATTGTTGTACAAGATTTCTGCATCTTGTATCTTTTTTTCTGTCATACAACCAATCAAAAGTTAGTTGTTGCAGTAAATGAAACCCACGTGGCCTATACCTTCCCAACTTGAAATAGTGTCAGTTGTTTTTTTGTAACATAATGGCCATAATACTTTATTTGAACCATTTTTTCTCCAGGTATTATAGATAAGGTAAATAAACCCCACACGGATACTTTGTGAGGGTCTGACCACACCTTCCCAACCATATATTTGGTCATTTTCTATTTTTTTGTAATGTACTTTCATACTACTTGTTTTGGACAAAGTTTTGTCCATGAATTAGATGGGGTGAAATCACCCGGCTATGAGGGCGTTGTTTGGGGCACTTTGTGGGGGGTCTGACCACACATTCCCAACCAGATATTTGGTCAGTTTTTATTTTTGTGTAATGTACTATCATACTACTTTCTTTTGACAAAGTTTTGTTCATGAATTAAATGGGTTGAAATCACCCGGCTGTGAGGGCGCTGTTTGGGGCACTTTGTGGGGGGTCTGACCACACCTTCCCAACCAGATATTTGGTCAGTTTTATTTTTTTGGTAATGTACTGTCATACTACTTTCTTTTGACAAAGTTTCGTGCATGGATGAGATGGGGTGAAATCAACCGTCTAGAGGCGCTTTTCAAAGGGGTCTGGGGTTCAGACCCAACCTCTGTGGGGGGAGGCTGACCAATTTTTGTGTGAATGACTTAAACAACCTAAGTAACTTCTGGGTGAAATGGGGGTGAAATCTTATGGAGCTAGCTCTTAGACTATTGGTTAAATTGTACATCCAGCACACAAGAGTGCGTCCGCTTCTTATACTCGCAATCAAATTAAATCAATAGCGTTTCATTGTGTCGACATTATATTTAGCGGTGTCTTTTACTTTTTATTCTCCCGATTATTTTATTGGGTATTCGTTATGCTAGGTTCCCACTATCACGATTTGCGTCACGATTTCAATCGTGGTGATCCTATCAGATCTTATCAGATCTTGAGGTCAGTCGTGGCAATCGTGTTGATCGTAGAAAATGTTTGGACGGTTCAAACATTTTCTACGATAAACACGATTAATTTTCAAGCGCTACAGATCGCATCTAATCGTGCTTCCAAAGCGTGATGAACGGAATCAACATTGGACAAGACAAATACCACACTATACACTTCAACATGTCCATGTATGGATGCCCATCATTTGCACCATACAAAATGTTAACTAAAAGTTAGAATATAAACATGCCAACAAATGATGTCGTTTGTCAAAAGTCAAGAATTTACAGTGTGTGTGATGTGTTCCATCATTATAAATTGTTATTACTATACATTTTTACAGTTTTACAGTTTGGCAACATCGTGTTTCGAATATACACCCTTGAAATTGTCCGTCTGCTAAATTCATGTGGTGCATTGGTGGGGATCACGGAATTCAGAACAATATGAGGATTTTAGCAATCATGCCATGGTCTTATAATTAGTACTAGTAGTAGTACTTGTAGGTAATTACGTTAGCTTGATGTACAGTTTTAAATAAAAATAGACCTGTGCATTTCTTCAATCTCATGTCTGCTGATCACTTGAATAAATTTGCAAATTCGTGTGGGTTAATGTCTACACCAAGTGATATAAGAACAAATTACTTGTGGATACCTGTACAAATGCTAATTTATATGCAGGTGTGTATGTGATATAAGAAGCAGTATAAATATAACCTCCAGGAAGATTCAGTGTCCATGACTCAATTTTCTTGCCATCTGCACTGAAATGGTCAATTTGAGAATAGCCAAGATGGTAAATATCACCTGCATCATCACAACACAGCCCGTTAGAACTCCCGCATCTTTGTTCAAACAGTTTATTGCCATGCAAGTCTACAGCTATCAGCAAATCTCCCTCACAGCTGATGTAAATGAGCCGCTTGTTGCTGAAGACGAGATGTGTCTTAATCTTTGGAGCAGGCAGTGTTCTGAGGAGGGAACCGTCCGGGTTGTGTAGAGATATCTGTTCCTTGTCCTGGTAACCCACCGCGATCAGATTGCTGCTGTCCACTGCCAGGCACGTCGGCGTGCCGTCGACGCCGGCCTCTTTAGCCGGTAGGAACTGATAAAGGAGCTGGTATTCCTTGTTGAAGACCTTGACTGCCGGGTTGTCCAGGATCAGAAGTTGATCGTCCTTGTTGATAGCTAGAGCTGTCGGTTTTTGTATGTTGTCAGGGTCATCAGGGTCAGGTTTGAAATACTTTGTAGAAATCTCATTCCCCTCTGGATCCACTGTACACAGTTGATTAGCACATATCCCAACCATTTCACTTCTGGAGAATGCCGCTAGATGGGATGGACTGTACATCCGTGATAACACGTTCTCCCTCTCCCACTTCTCCACCAGGAGCAGAGTCCCCAGCTGCCCTTCCTCTTCACTCTCCTTAAAGCCAAGGAATGACTTCTTATGACTGATCTCCAAACTTTTGTGCATTTCTACCTGCTCATTCAAATCTCGCAGCATTTTCTTCTTGGACTCCAAGATCTCGTAGCAAGTTGCCGTAGTCATCACTTCATTCACTTTACTCAGAGTCTGCTGTGGTGTTGCTACATATGCAAACTCTATATCTCGCTTAGCGGCAATGTCTCTGGCCTCTTTTTTGAGTTGTTTTTCTTTCTCCCTGATTTTGGCAATTTCCTTTTCGGCTTTCTGGGCAATTTGGTTGTACGTTTTCGCCAGCATCTTGTCAAGTCTGTAACGTGAATGATCTATTGAAACAGGGTTTGCAGAAATGAAATTTTTAATGTACTTTTCTGTTTTAGATACAGACTCATTAACTTCTTGTTTACATCTGCTGACTGCCTGGTCAATGCTGACGTGAGAATGCATGGATTCCTTGTGATCAACGTCGGTGCATTCGTTGCAGATGAGGACTTCACATGTGTCACAATAAATACAGAGATCTTGATCTGGATGTTTTAAGCACTTGGGAACTTTCTTGAGTTTGGTGTCCTCTGTTATTTCTTGGGACTCATCATGAAGCTCTGACAAAGCCAATGCGATCTTGTGACCCTTCATCAAAACTGCCATTCGATTGTGTGCCTTTTGGCAATCTTTGCAGAGATAATGCTTGCAATCCACACATCGAGACATGGCTTCATTTTCCTCATCGCATGCCTGACACATGACTTTTAACCCATGACCTTCAGCTTCCTCCTGCTGGTCGACAACCTTTGATCCTCCATGCAGCACGTCCACGCCAGCTTCAGTCAGGGCAGTCTCCCTGCGACACAACGGACAGACGATATTCTTGATGTCCTTATTCTGTGTCAGTTTGAGTTCTTGCAGACATTTCAGGCAGAAGCTGTGCGAGCAGTCTAGCATCCTAGGATCCTTGTACTCGGTGTAACAGATTGGACATTCTTGAAGTTCCTTCTGAGTCTCAGCATCCGGGAACAATTGGTCGGTCACACCCTCTGCCATTTTGCTCAGTCGTACTGCTCTAGAAAATAAATAATAAAACAAAATAAATTTACTTGCGTGAACTGCGTATTAATTAATCACAGTGGCTATCGTTACAGCAGTCAGCGATGTAATTCTCCGACATGCCCAGCAATTAACATTGACAATACTCTGGACCTTTCAACCTGACTAATCAAATAGTCTGGTTCCAAGAGCAGGATCCAAATTGTCAGTGTGAGGTCAGGTATCACCGACTCGAAGAATCAGATCGATGACTGCCGTAACACAGCCCCTAATTTACATGTTAATTCGCAAGTTAATTCACATGACGATGTAATACAACGATGCAGAGTTTACTTCAAAAGACAACCCTATCAGCTATATTTTCCATTGGGGTTCCATATGATGCTGTTTTATTATCGCCCCTTTTAGCCTAGCTGAGCTGTTATTTACCGTACGGGTAGGCATAAAGCTACACTGCAGTTTGAACTGTTTTTTTTTCAGCAGAATCAGCCACACACATAAAACCCGTGCAGTACGCGTCACGCACGCAGCAAGAGCTGCAGTGTCGTTATTGTGACGATTGAAATGATTTCCTCATGAACACAATTCATTTCTCATAAACCCCAGTTGTTATGATCATATCATAAAAGCTTTTCATGAAAACCGATACCTCTGACCTCGAACTGTGTTCAACGGGGCGTGATTGATCGTGATGTAGGATGATGCGTGCATGACGCGTAGAGTTATATTTAGACGGGTCAATTTATGGGGGAAAAACACCCCAACCCCCACAAATTTGCAACAAAAAGTTTTCCAACGGTTTTTAGTTGTATTTGACATCAGGAATAACATACTACAAAATATAAGAAAATCGGGTGTCTGGAAAAGTGTTATTTCAAAAATGGCGTCCATGATGGCCGCGGTACCTAAAAATAGCCATAGATCATTAATTATCCATCCTAGAGATGTATAATGTTGATAACTACCCCCTAGTTTTAGGGGTAAACAAATCAATTAGGACTACTTAGAATGTCCTTGAGTAATAAGAAAACAAAGAAATCTTAAAAGGTGTCCAAAATGGCTGCCAAATACACTAACAATGATGTCAATTACACTTAAATATGGTTATAAGTTACCAACTGCTTACATTAAGGCTATAATCTTTGTGTCTATCCCTTAGTAATAGAGATTAGAAATCTACTATGACCAGTAAAAGTCATTAAGTAAAGTTGAGTAGGTTGGTAAAATATAAATACAAGATGGTGTTAAAGATGGCCGCCCATATGAGTAAAATAGTTGAACAAGATGGTGGCTCTTTTCCCATCCAGAGACACTTCTGTTATAGATCAACTTGAATTACAAATTAAAAATGTATGGGAAAACTTAATGTTTCTTCTAGGAATTGTACAAGTTCAATTTCTTTTTAGAAATTGTGGTTGCTCTAAAGAGAGCCGTAGTGTTGTAATGGTGGTGTCCAAAGACGAATGGCTAGCGGCAGCGCATCCGCTCGTACTGTAAATGTGCACAATATGCGGACGTGAGAGCCATCACAAAAGAGGGAATCCCTTCGCATCTGTGTAGATGAATGGTTTGTATGCAATTATTTGGGCAATTATTTTTACCAATTTGTTAACCATTTGTTGTGTTGTTTTCCTGGTAACCAACAGTTGGTCAAAAAGAGTTAAACATAACCAACATTGGGTACTATTTGTTTTTCAACAGTTAGCTTGTGAACAACACAACAGTTGGTTAAGTCTTTTATTTTGTTCTTAATTTTGTTTGGGTATAATCTAGAAGACAAAGCCTTAACAAGTTCTTTTAAGTGTTATTGACGTGTCATTATACTTTTTTCAGTCCTGGCTGATTGGATAGGGTTGTATTCGTTTTGTTTTAATTTTAGTGTAATTTGGAATTGTATGCTGTTCATATTATGTTTGTACTTTGTACCTGTTGTTAAAGGCCAAATAAATAATAATAATGTGCCATGAATTAAAGAAAAGGTGCATTACGTTAAAAGCTATAGCAGATGAATTAATAATGAGATGGTTAGGCTAGCGCGCGTCCGATTATTACCTACAAGTTGACAGCAGGCAGCTCATTTTTGCGAGATGCATTGCCTGGGGATGGAGTCGACGTCACTCTTTAAGCAAATTTTATGTAAAACACGACGTGTGCGCATAATGCCGGGCACATTTGAATACAGTTGTAAACACGTGACGTCAGAGGACACATCGTCTATAAGGAGGGAAATGTCAATTTAAACTTTTTCACATCCTTCTTTCGCCGCTTACTGTCCTTCATCACCTGAATCCTGCCATCTCATCTTATTGCGGTTGGTGCAGCGATCTAGGCATAATACAATATCATACCATTACGTACTATACCGCGTACAGTACCTCACATTAACACAAACATATACATACAAAATGGTACGATCTTTTATTTATTTGCATTTACGCGAGCACTCCATATTAACACCCCGCGGTAAATTCCGCTTCTCATTTTATGCTACTGAAGGTCAAGTCAGTAGAGGTAAATGCTGCGTTCTGATTGGCGGAATTCCCATTACAAATTTACAAAATATCCTGATCAGACCTTGAGCACTACTGGTAACTAATGGGTTTTCTTTCGTTGGATCCAGGCCGCACGCATGTGATTGATAGGGATAATGAGCTCATCGTATACCAGGGAGGTGTGCGGTTCCCGTTTTGCCGCAGATACCAAAGTGAATTCGAACTGCTGGCTGGAAATGAAAAACCCGCGTAAAATGTTGGTGTTGGTTTTAGCTTTGGTTTTTTTTAGTTCCCTCTCTTTGCAACCTGTACGAGGGAAGATGTGTAGCGCCATTACCAAGGCTGCTGCCGGTGATAATCTGACCAAGCTTCGTGACAAGGCTTTTGCGGCTTTCAGAACCGAGTGCCGTGGTAAACGAG
This sequence comes from Crossaster papposus, assembly GCA_037893245.1. NCBI lineage: Eukaryota > Metazoa > Echinodermata > Asteroidea > Velatida > Solasteridae > Crossaster > Crossaster papposus. The sequence continues at coordinate 26,664 of JBAIAA010001657.1, read as the reverse complement.
GCAATCTAGACGACACCAAATGTAAGTGATTCTTAAGCACTTTATTAAAATTGCAATTCCAAGTCCAAGTGATGAATTCAGAAAAAAAAAAACGTTTTCTTTTTGAAAAATTTATCGCAGCACACATTCGCATTTTTGTATCACTGTGGAGACATGGCTTTGTTCTCGTGTACAAAATGGTTAGAAAGTCGAGCACGTTTTTCAAAATGCTCCCATTTTAACCATAATTTTTTTCCTGCGTTGAAATTTCGACCCAATATACCCTATATTATACCCTAACCCAAACACTAATCCTAACCCACATCCTAATTTTAGTTTTTGAGTTATTTAAGTAAAATCCAAAAATCTAATTCGTGAAATTCCCAATGGAGACCTATTCATCTATAGAAATTTACCCTCCGGAGACGTTTTGTCTCCATTGTACACATTGTGTTCATGTCTCCATGGATTAGAAGCAAAATGGATTGGATTTTACTTAAATTACTCAAAAACTAGGATTAGGATGTGGGTTAGGGTTAGTGTTTGGGTTAGGGTATAATATAGGGTATATTGGGTCGAAATTTCAACCCAAGAAAAAAATTATGGTTAAAATGGGGGCATTTTGAAAAACGTGCTCGACTTTCTAACCATTTTGTACACGAGAACAAAGCCATGTCTCCACAGTGATACAAAAATGCGAATTAATATCCGTGTCTGTGTATGCGTGAAGTGAACATCCATACTAGACAGGGCCCAGACCAGGACAAACTAAGGTTTTTTTTCTGTCAAGGTTTTCTCAACGGTTTCATCATCCTGAACCTCAACCATTTGATATTAGCTTGGGGGCCAGCCTGATTTTTGCCCCCAATTATGTAAATGTTCTAACTTTGCTCTAGGTTTGGAAAGTTTAATTAATAAATATATATGTAAATTCACGGTGTATGTATTTGGTAATAAGTTGACCGAATGGTTTTTAGAAATGTTCTTGTAAAATATCCAATGAACTCTTGAGCACATCAGAAAATGTCTAGCTCCAACGGTTTAGAAAATACAGCTATGTCGGAAGTAGCACTTCCGATAAAAAGGGCGTAGTCATTTTAAAAAGGGCATGGACATTTACAAAAGGGCGTGGTCATTTCCGGGCCCCGGATAGTGATTTTGGCACACATCCCAAGTTGTTCCTTGGGGTCATATCAGCCTAGAACAGTTGAGTTATCCTCTCCTAAATAATGTGCATACATGGGTGAGCCACGTCTTTCACTAAATTATGGGGGATAAATAAGAGACCGTTTAAATCTGATTAAGGTCATTTTGGTAGCCATTTTGGATTTGGGCGGACAAATCTTGGGTAGTCACAAGTTAATTTCAAAAGGCTTAGGTTCAGGACTCCACGATGAAACCAACTTTAGTGAGCTTTAACAGGACAAAATGAAGATGTACTTTAAATTTAAGTAAGATGCTTTTGATGGCTATTTTGGAAGCCATTTTGGCAGCCATTTTGACAGCCATTTTGACAGCCATCTTGGATTAGACGATAAATCCAGACGAGTATTTCCCAGACTAATCCTAAAGGCCTTGGGCTTAGAATGACGGAATCACTAAAAACAACTCTGACAGAAAAAAACAAGAAGCAGTATAAACCTGATTAGGCTAATTTTGACAGCCATTTTAGATGTTGGCGGCCGTCTTGGATTTGAGGCCAAATTCTGGGTGGCTCTGGAGCTAAATTCAATGGGTGTACATTCAATATGACAGAATCACACAAAAAACGTTGATATTAAACGTAATTAGCAGTATATATGTATTTTATGTAATTTTGGCAGCCATTTTAGATTTTGGCGGCCAAATTGAATTTGAGGCCAAATTCTGGGTGGTTTTAGAGCTAAATTCAATGGGTGTACATTCAAGATGAGAGAATCACTAAAAAACACGTTGATATTAAACGTAATTAGCAGTATATATGTAATTTATGTAATTTTAGCGGCCATTTTGGATTTTGGCGGCCATTTTGAATTAGGGGCAAAAATCAGGGTGGCCCCCAAGCTAATATCAAATGGTTGAGGTTCAGGATGATGAAACCGTTGAGAAAACCTTGACAGGAAAAACCTTTAGTTTTTCCTGGTCTGGGCCCTGTCTATACGTGTTGACTGTTGACATACGTGAAAACACTCCTTTCCCCCTATGAAAATATGAAAAGCAATGTTCCCTTGTCACTGAGGTCAACGAGGTCCTGCCAAGCTTCAAAATAACACGTCCGTGTCAGTGTCAGTGTCAGTGAAAATCGGTCACTGCGCGATTGCTCGCGGACGCGGACACGTACGGACACGTACACGGAACGGATCAATGAATGCTTTGCAATGTGTTCCCATGTGTGAGCGATTGTTCACGGACACCCCCACAGACGCGGACGCGAACGCGGACGCGAACACGGATCACGAATGAATGGATGCCCTCCTTACAAGCTAGGCAACTTGGCAAACACGGGTGATGTATGTAGACGTGATCAATGCTCATCATACAATACAAGGGAGTGGTGGGGTTTCTGTTTTGGACGCAGATACCAAAGTGAGGAACTGCTGGCTGGAAATGAAAAACCCGCGTAAAATGTTGGTGTTGGTTTTAGCTTTTGGGTTTCTTAGTTCCCTCTCTTTGCAACCCGTACAAGGGAAGTGTGTAGCGCCATGATCAAGGCTGCTGCCGGTGATAATCTGACCAAGCTTCGTGAGAAGGCTTTCGCGGCTTTCAGAACTGGCTTTCAGAAGTGATTCTTAAGCACTTCATTAAAATTGCAATTCCAAGCCCAACTGAATTCAGAGAAAACAAAAAATTGTTAGTGGTTAATTCTATAATTTTGCTATATACATAACAAATGGGGAACTAAGCATGGCGGGCTCTATAAAACAGTCTTATTAGAAGACTATTTTGTAAGACTTTCGAGTCTAAAACAGTGAATTTGGCAGAAAAAAACCCAAGTATTTCAAAAATGCCATGATTGCCAACATTATTGAAACATAATTCAAATTAAAAGGCGAAGTACCCTTTTTAGTTCCTATGGATCTTTATCTACGATTGTTTTTCAAAAGGACCAACCAAAGGCGTTTTTCTGTATTAAATTTAGAAATTTCATTATGAAATGTAATGTGGAAAGATTATCATGTACAAAGGCCACTTTTTTATTTTCAATACGGTAAAAGTTCCGTTCTTTTTTCTTATTTTTTCCTCTTTTTCAATTTCCGACTTTTGTTCTCTATTTTCCATATTCATTCGTTCTTACTTTTCAATAATCCATGATTCGAACCTACGCCACAACGCCAGTATAGTGTAGAGTGCGTATTTGACCTAATTTTCCGTTGGAGGATCATGATCATAATCGATGATCAAATCGGTTATAGAGGTCGTATACAGATAAAGGGTTGTATTTAACGAATAACGGTGAATTTAACGAATAGCGTTGTCATCAACGTGATCGCGTGTTTTCATCACCGTGAACGCGCACCGAAGGAAACTTGTAACGCCCGTTTTATCGCGAAGGAAACTTGAAAAACATCGGTTTCTTCTGAAGAATTTTTTTTTACGAATGTACGTAAGTAGGCAAACAAACAGTCGGCAAACAAGAGTATAGTTGACGTAAATAGGTTGTTGAGAAGTGTTTTGTAAAGACAGAAAGATAGGATTATTGTTTTTGCTTTTAATTTTTTTTTTTAATTTTTAATTTTTTTTTTAAATTTGTGAATGCGAATTCAGCTTGATATTGTGTTTCTTTCCTTGTCTTGAGTCTCTACAACCCTGCAAGCTGCCTGAGCCAAAAAAAGGAAAATTTTCAATGGGAAGAGATTTTGGATGGCAATCTGACTCCCGTTCAATCCGACTCCCAGAAATTGAACATGAAACAGTTGAAGACAGCGTCAGTACACTGTTGTAGACGTGACACCTCAACCTCGTTACCATAACTACTAACTTGCTGCGCCATGTTTTCCCTCCTCCATGCCTTGCGCGATCTGGAACGCGCACGCGCCCATAATTATGGAGTCGAGGCTGACGACAGAAACCTCATAATTGACGATTACGATGAACTATTTGCAACATTAACCCCTCCCGCGCGAAGCCTGGTAATCGATTATCGGTCGTCTTATTTTCGTTCGTGTCATCATATTTCCATAATCCCCTTCTGATCGATTAACCCATTGGCAAATAAGCTCAACTAGTTACAGATACACCTCCCTCTCATGATCCTCTGCGAGGTTACCGATCTCATCCTCGATGAGAATCCTGATCCTCTGCCAGAAAACGAAGTAAAAAATATACATAGGGCCTGCTCTACGCTATACTAGCGTTCTTATACACTAGGCTACTGACGCTGTGGAGAAGTTGATTTAAAATATAAACGGCAAAGTGCATGAAGACGAGGTCAAATTATTATTTAAACATTTAAATATTCAGGTTGAAAGTACGTGTATATCGAGGGGGTTACCGCACGTTATCTATATGCTTCAGGCCCGTACGCAAAGGGGGGGGGGGGGGGACGGGGGGGGGGGGGGGCGTACGCAGCCCCCCCCCCCCCCCCCCCCCCCCAAAAAAAAAAAAAAAAAAAAAAAAATTAATAATAATTACTAAAACATTTTTCAGGGGTAACTTTATTTTGATGTAGAAACAACTGTACTGGTACACGAAAACAAATTGTTCTATTTTGGGTCCCATCATTACAAAATCGCCCCCCAATTTACCAAAAGGTCCACATTTTTCGGGGTAAATAATGGTATTTTGATAAAGAAATAACGGTACTGGCACACAAATATGTTTGGTTCCAGTTTGGTCCCATCACCACACATTTCCACCCCCCCCCCCCCAAGACAAAATCCTGCGTACGGGCCTGTGCTTATGTAAACACAACCCGAATTGTTACCTTATCCTGAAAATTAGTCAAACCACGTTTGTTGTTTATTCATAACCGCATCGCACACACACCTCACGACATGAACAAGACATGCAAGATGGCTGTCCACTTGTTCGAACGATACCTGTCCCGAAAGAATGTCCTAGAAAGCCATCATCTTTCCTTGGATGATATCGGGTTTTACACACTATTATACTTCTACACTGTAAACAATAACCGTGTTTTTCACCTGTACAAAACAAACAATCGCCGTATTTTTATGTTAGTGTGCCGTGAAAATATATTTTTTTGTTTTATGGCGTACAAGTGGCGATCGAGTATACTTTTGTTCCGTGATATATCAATGATATGCTAATCAGTGTTCGATGTAAAACTACTCCTTTATGCGGACGACAGCGTTCTCCTGATTTTTGTTAAGGATCCCAGTGATATTTCTAAATCTCTTAGCATGGAATTAGAATTGTGCAGTCAATGGCTTATTGATAATAAGCTCTCTCTGCATTTGGGCAAGACTGAGATCATTCTCTTTGGAACAAAAAACAAATTGAAGGAAGCTAATGATTTGTTAGTTACCAGTCAGTCCGCAGCGCACTGAAAAGCCGTTCCTTTTATGTGCGATTTATGCATGGCACTTTGTGCGTGACCTCGTTTTTGAATACTTAATGAGCTGGCGACAACGCCTGGAATTTGGTCCGAAACATCCGTTTTATTCACTGGCTGTCAATATTATGTATATTTTTTTTGGATAAGGAAACATTTTGTTATATTATCAAATCAGATTGGAAATTATATGACATTTAGAGGGTGAAATTTATAACGTAAAATAAGCTCCCGAACCAACAAATTGACCTTTAAAAAAAGACGAATTTTGTCCACCTTCTGGCAGCGGCCACAACCCAATTTCACACTGATGTTAAAGATAATTTCATATTCTATCACAACACTGTAGATTTGGGGTTGATTTTAACTTAGTCCAGTCAGGGCGCAGAAAATTATAACGTTCTCAATAAATTAACAAACGGAACATCCCGCCATGACAGTCCATAGTCTTCCTGCGCCCTCATTGGTCGAAAATGACGTCATTGAAAAAGGCTTCGTGGTAACGTGTAGTTCATGCACATTTCAATACGCAGTTTTTTGTGTATTTTTTTAATTGCAAGCTCAAGCGAAAAGGATTCTGCCAATCAGTATTTTGTTTAATCGTTTTAACAGTGGACTGATTAAAAAATAATAATATTGCCTGCGTAATACAATGTATACAGCCAAATATACACAAAAAAAGCAACAAATGAAGTCGTTGTTTAACATTTATATCTGTATTGTGAGGTTGGTTTATAAAAGAAACTGCACTTTTTATTTGAAACGTGCATGTTATTGCTTACATTAATATACCCTGTTGATGTTATACGACTTGAATACAATTGTTAAATTAAACCCTGAAATTGTAAAAACTTATTTTAATTACATCATCATGTACATGTACATAAATACAGATTGAAGAAATGACCAAAATTAGGGTTGATAATGAGATAATAAATGTTTAGCAATTAGGCAAAACATTAACAAAAATATGGCCAACATTCAAATTAAAATAATGACAACATAGTGAAGATGATAATTACCATCATCTTTGGCATAATGTTCAATGTGCAAACCATTAAGATTTATTATAAAAGTAAATAAAGTTTTTTTTATCTTTGCTTGATGTTTTTGGCATAGTTTCTTTGTCATTAAATTATTGTAAATATTAAATTACAATGTATACCCGCTTCTAACATTGCAAAAACAAATGATTTTAAATAAGACATAAATTTAGTAATATAGATGTTAATTGCACATAAATTATATCACTGAATAGAAATAATACAATCTGCATTCATAAAGTAATATGCTGTTTGTGTCAAATTTACATTGTAGCTCAAAACTTTGTTGCCATAGTTTTTGGCATTAAGTCCTTGATGATTTGACAAACTGACCCGACTCGACCAGACTCAGTTTCGATCTGTTTCAGCTGCACTGTGTTTGCACAACACTGACACAAAGTCATGTATATTATTTAAAACACTAAAATACAAAAACATTTAAATCTGCATGTACAAAGCACGTGCTGCATATATCCACCAGTACATTTAAATCTTCAACTATTTTCAACACTTCTTTGGAAACCCAACTCTAGATTATTTGTCCCAACATGAATCATTACAAATACAATATGTCAGGCACAGTTGTGAGGTTGATGTCATGCTGATGAAGCAGATACTTTCTAAGGCCAGAAATTGTAGTACCGCGACGAGTCACTACCTGCAAATCAACCAACTTTAGTAGTGATGTTCTCTTTGAGATACTTTGTGAGAGAATATCCAAGGACAAGAGCTTTGCCTTTGGCCTTCTGTAGAGGTTCCCGACATGCTGGCAATGGCTGCGATGGCTGCGGTGGGCATGGCCATGGTGGTGGACGGCATGACTACTACCTAGTATAAGAAACATATTGGAAGACAGAATTATGAACTATGAAGTTTAGCACAATAATAGCAGTAACTATTATTATTAAACAATTTGTTATAATTTTGAACAAAAACATAGGCCTAAGTCGTTTTTATACATGAAAGAAAAATCAATTTTGTATGCATGACATGAAGGCAGAAACCTAACTTTATCATATAAATAAGCCACACAATTAAAACAAAACAATTAATTTTGTTTCTGTTGGCTACTGTGCAATCACCATCTAGTGCATATCCAGCACATGTAGGCCTACATTTGTACATGTACATGCACCCCTGTGTGCATAACACACGCTCTGCGTATGTACAAGCAGAAAGACATGGCCGAAAAAAGTTGAAATCGCGCGCACGAAAATCGTCGCAAAATACATGAAACAAAAAGGTCGCCACAGGCTAAATTGTATATCAAACGAAAGATCATTGCTTCCTTTATCGATGTGTAGTAATCATTTTTGGCAATATTTGTTAGTCCAGTCAGGGCGCAGAAACTAAACACACGACAACAAATTTCCTTAAAATCATACCATAACTTCGAGTGAACAAAATTCTGCCAAAAACATACTGAATCTCGTCATATTTTATATCATTCGATTCAGAAAATCGTTCGCTTTCCACTTACCACGCCATCTTGGAGAATCACTGCTTTGTTTGCAACGTGTAGCTCGTGAAAACAAAGCGGTCGAACTCTCGCAATTACTCGCGTAAATCTCGTGGCCGATTTGCGACGCCGGCCCTGCAAATAAAGTTCGGGATATGACCTCATTAACGCGGGCGCTGCGGACTGACTGATGGTGGACCAATCAAACCTGCCTCTTCTGTGGAATATCTAGGGGTTTCGCTTGACCAATCGTTATCTGGTGAGGATATCGCCAATTCGATTATTACAAAAAACAGTTGACAGGCTTTAGTTTCTGTATAGACATCAAGCCCTTTTCCTTAATGAAAGATCTCGACAAATCTTATGTTTAGCTTTGATTCAATGTTATTTTGATTATTCATGTTCATCATGGTATTCTGCACTCTTCATCAGACTGCAGAATAAGCTTCAGGTTATGCAGAACAAAATGGTTAGGTTTTTTTAAACAAAAACTCCAGAGATCATGTTGAGCAAAAAAGAATTGGATTCACTTGGGCTATTAAATGTTACGGTTAGAGTTACTCAATTGAAGCTGAATCATGTGTATAGAATAGCTCACAATAATCTCAAGAATATCATACTGATAATTTTTCTTTTCCTCTTTCAGATTTTTTTCCCATAGGATTTGTACACGGTTTTTTTTGGCATAGCACTTTGACACTTTGGTAAATCCGAGCGACTTGAAACTTGGCATACAGTAGTGTTTATGCGTTTTGCACGTACATAAGACGGCATTTTGCACGTCATTAAGCTCTTGGCCAATGAAAAGCTCTGCTTTGCAGGCTCCACCCCGAACTCCAACCCTATCCGACTGTCGACGTCTATAGAATTTCACAACGAGTACGGTAGCCGATTGTTCAATTTCTTTTTACTCGTGGATTTGCAACAATGGGGATTAACAACACACTGCCTTCTATTACTTCAATGGTTGTCCGGCAATAAGAACTATTATAGTCTAGGCGATATTTAAAAAAAGGGTCTTATCATGGTCTTATCTAGAGCAAGAAGAGGCATCCTTTGAGTAGAAGTTTGTAATATAGCTATGTTGGTGTGCTGAATCCAAAAATGATGGCCACCAAGCTGGATTTTTAGTTGAAATATGCCCAACTTGCATAAATCTTTAATACCTGTCGTGTAATATATTTGTTCCCATATTTATATATATTTTTATTTTGTTTGCAAAATTTCTTTTGGTAAATTTACTTACAGTTCCTTACTTCAATAACATTTTGTAAAGCATATAATTGACTGAATAATTATGAGAACATAGTAACGATCGAAATGGCTTAAAATAATATCCTTAAGTTGCGCGCATTTACCTTGTCTCCGGTTATCATCAATTGCCAAACCTCAGTATTGATAAGCTTTAAATTCACCAAGTTGCATACTGGCACAGTTACCTTATTAAAACCGTATGGAAAATCATATAAACAATAAAAACATTGTAATATTTAGCCCAGCAAACAAAAATGGGAAAAATTTGGTGTCCGTAAATTGGGCTAAAAGTGGTCAAAGTTCAAGGAAATCACTAAAATTATGTGTAAGAAACTATTTGACGTTGACATAATTATAAGCAATACTACTCTTATTTGGGGGATTTCCTTGAACTTGTTTAAGTCTCCCACGTTAGGCAACCCTTCACCGACATTTTAGCCCAATTTACAGCCATCTCATTTTTGCCTGTTTTTGTTTGCTGGGCTAAATATACAAATGTTAATCATTGTTCATATGATTTTCCATAAGGGTTTAATACTTGGTGATTTTGAAGCTCATCAAGACTGAAGTTTGGCAAGACTACTTGGTGATGTAAATTGTATGGGAACAAGGTAAATGCGCGCAACTTTAGGATATAATAATTAGCCATTGTGTATCGTTACTATGTTCTCAACATTTTTCAGTCATTTCAGAAAATGTCACGGACACAGCACATGTTGAACTTCGGCTGTTTACTGTTGACTAGTTTAATTCCTTCAACACATGAAACTATACTTTGCAACAGTTGCCAGATTCCCCAAACAGCCGTATGTTGCGTGAAAGTAAGAGGCTGTCAGAACTTAAACATTTACAGTAACAATCTTTCAAAAACTAGTCATAAGCTACCGTTTTAGAAGTTCTGTCATATTTTGCTGTACTTTTCATATTTTTCTCTATTGCAAAAATCATATTAGAATTTGTCCTTCAAAATGGTACCGATTTAGCTGGCTCATGGACTAATTCGTGTTACCATGATTATTTTACAGAAATCGTCAAATTGCAAAATGTCCTGATTCATTGTGAAGTTTTACCGCTTCTGCTGTGAAACGAAACAAAAACAAAAAGTGCACGTGCACATTATGACGAATTGCTCTTTCTCTTTGCGCCTTCCTATCCCACAGCGACCGTTGCGACAGCGACCGTTGCATTGCCAACGTGTAACGAAGTGACGCTTAACCTCGGTTCTCGCCAACCCACGTCGTTTCTCCCCATCACTCTGGACGCAAATATCCCCTGGGAGCTCCAATTCAGAGTTTCACCAAAACCGAGCACACAGCAGATCACTAAAGAAATCATCAAGTTCTTTGTTTCCGATCCAGCGACACAGGGTGCAGAATTGTACCGAATTGGTAAGCAACAACATCCGGGTGTAATCCACGGTACGACCAAACTAGCTTCATCATACTCTGTTTTCTAGCAAATGTTGAAAGTTATAGTATAGGCTAAACCTGTCAGTTGTGAATTTGTATCGTTTAAAGAAAAAGTTCTTCAAAAATTGAAAGATAGGATACACCATTTGCAGATATCGAAAAATGTTACTACCGAATTATTAAGAAATATCTTACTTATTTGAAAGTAAATAATGATTGCAGGCATCCAGCAAAATGATTGCGCCAGATGTCCTGTAATTGTTTCGAAAAATTTAATTTTCTAATAAATATTTGGCGATCGCAAAAACAAAAAAACAAGAATCAGACTACTGCCCGACGCCGGTTGAAAACGGGTGCTGTTTTTCTTGCTTTCCTCAGCATCCATGATTGTGAAAATTCGGACAGGTCAGTTAAACGCCATTTACTACAAAATACAACCACATCCACCCATTCATGATAATTCAAGCAGTTACCAGTGGTGTATCCTACCTTTACATCCACCCATTCCTGATAATTCAAGCAATTACCAATGGTGTATCCTACCTTTATATCCACCCATTCATGATAATTCAAGCAATTACCAATGGTGTATCCTATCTTTACATCCACCCATTCCTGACAATTCAAGCAATTACCAATGTTGTATCCTAGCTTTAAAGAATGGTGCTTGACAACTACACTATACTATAACTGATGAAGTTTTAACTATATTCCGAAAAATATTCGAAGATTTTGATTTTAAACCAACTTCTAAATGACATTTCCTAAGATGCCTTTCTTGTACGCATTTTTGGACCTCTTTTTTTATTTTATTCAAAATGAGACCATGCCAGAAAGAATACATTTCGAAAAGGCCAAATTAATCCGGTAACAAGCATATTGGCGGCCATTTTGAGAAGAAAACAAGTGATAAAACACCCTTACCGATCATGCTGCAATGCTATCACGCATTTTACCTTGCCAAAAATCGCTATAGTATGAGCGCTACTCCTCTCGATCATTTTAATAACGGTGCTTGGCTCATTTTGTTGACCGAGGCTGATGGCCATTTTCTATCTATCCTATAGAATTCTCCCAGAATGCAGTGGAGGTTCTTATCGGCGGGGCGCTAGCAATACGCGTCGACCTCTCGCCTTCCCCAGACTGGGGCGGTCAAAGCCACACGGTCAAGCTTGGCGGTAGAATGTTGACCTTCGACGGTGTCAACTATGAGTACTCCATAGTCGACACAATAGACCTGACCGGAGTTAAGTTTGTTCAGTTCGAGTCCGACTCTGGTACAGGGGCGACTTGGATCCTGTACAATGTACCCTGTGATTGGGAATTGGCATAATGCAGTGGAATAAAATAAAACGAAAACAAAAATAACCTAATCGACATACGTCGTTTATAAAGTCATTTTTAAAGATACAAAATATATATGAAATATATACATGGTTTTATACATGGTTGGAAAGCCCAAAGCATGAGCTTTTATTTGGTATATAATAGAGCTCCAAAGCCCATCCCGTTCTGGAAACACGACGGGCCAAATTCATAAACGGTGATGATCACCAGATTATTTTAGTCACGTACAACTATTGTACGGTGGCTAAAACATAGAAGTGCGCGTGTGGATAAACTCCTGAGATCATCGCAATTCAGTAAGAAAATAATCCGCTGTTTTCCCAGCCGTGTACAAGTTCCTGCTTAGCCGATGTTTAGTGGTCTAGCTGTACATCATTCTATTCCTAAAAAAACCAAAATGTTAACTTGTACACGAGATAAACAAGCCCCTTGGGACGATTACAAATTCTTTTGTTACTTAGACGTATGTCACTACCATGTACGTTTGGTAAACAGCAGCTGATCTAATAATTCTTTATGAATTCGGGCCTAGATTTGTACGTTCGATCAACAACTGTGTATACACAGTTTAGCCTAGTTAATCATGATCAAGGGGAAAACACCGTTTATGAATTTGGCTCGACATGTTTGCTTATTGATTACTTCCTTGGAGGTCAAAATACACAAATGTTGTACAACAACAGAACGACGCACACAAAGTGGTATTGAGCGGGCCATGATGATTTTAATGCACAGCGCGACTTAAGTGTCCTTGGCATTTATTATTGTTTTAATATGAAAGGACTAAGCAAGTAACCAACAACTAATAAACAATCGATTGCCCGTGTTTTGGGCATTTTTAGCCAGTTTGGGGGCCGCAAAAACAGGTGTTTTTTTTGCTTATTTTAAAATTAAAATCTCCCAGCCAAAATACAACATTTTATCACAACATCAATTACTATATCATTACAAAGTATCATCCTCGGCGTTACTTGAATTGAGAAAATAACTAAATGTTTTAAATGCCACCCGTATGCTATTTTTAGAACATGCATTAAAGCATGTTTTTAGAACTTGTAAAATAGTAATTGATCACCTATTTTTGTCCCTCAAAAAGTCAACTTGCCAGGGGTCTCAGAATATTTTCTTGTTTGGATTTGATAAGAGCCAACATTGGTCTTTTCATATTTGGTGAGAAAAGTTTGGGGGATTGTGTCCTCGTAAGGCAGTACTGCATTCAAAATTGTGTCATCATATTATAAATCCACTTGGTATATCAAACGCTATTTAGGTGTTTTATTCTCAAATTTTAAAATAATGGTGCCTTATGTTAAAAGAGGGCACCTGATAAATCGGCGGCTAAAAATCGCTATACCGAACGATCGATATACCGAACAAAAAACCTCGTGATGTTCGTTATAGCGGCTGTCCACTGTACTACAACAAGATATGTGCCATTTTGGGTGCGCTAGCCTAATTCAAGCCCCTTAAAGACAGTGTAAAATCAACAAAGTTCAGGGCCAAGTTTCATGTAAACCAACATCACTGGGGTTTCTCAAACAACAATCAAATTACTGCCTTGGTCTTTATCTTTCATTTAAAAAAAAAATTGGTGAGTTAGCCAACAAAATTATATATATTCTCTATATTATTTAAACAAAGCATTTTTTCTCATTATAGTTCGTGTTAAAAAGCTTTAGGGACGTATATGAAAAAAATCTAAATATGAGATAAATATATTATTACAAAATCATATTATATTAGTCTCGCAGCTACACTTCAAGAATTGCATTGCTAAACTGTATCGCATGGGCGCTATGTACATGTACAGTATAATGCGTGATTGTTCGACAGTGCTGTGAACAATGTGCATTTGAATGAAGATAATTTGAGCATAAAATAAACGTGCCTCGTTGTCACGACAACGCGCATGTTGACAGGAAATTAATATCGAGTGCTCTGCAGAGTTCAAGAAGCAGAAAACTCAAACTTTGTATTCTACGTAATCAAGCATGCGTTGCACAATGAGGGAAAAAAAGAAGAGCTATATTAAATTACTAGAGCGCTAACTCTTTATTCTTACGCGCAGAGATACTTTGAATCCATTCTGCGCACAGACATTTTTAATTCATGTGCGTGCTTGTAGAACAAAATATAAATAGATGAATTTAATTTTAAAAGTGTACTCTAATGCAACGCCCGCGCAAGTACATGTAGAACAGATGCAAACAACTTACGCGCGTCATGCAAGTAAAATTAAATGTCAAGGCAAAATCATCTGCAGCGCGCGGATACGCACACCCATTTGCGCTTATTTTGCTAATCATTCGTTTCGGTTTGGGGCGCATCGGCTTCGGTAACGTACTGTATAGAATACAAACGCAGATATGCAAATAGCCGTACAACAGCCGTACACAATTTTGAGGTTTCCATAGGTTTGTGCACAAACATGGATGCGCCTAGCAGGCATCACATTGTACATCGAGCAAGCACTCTAAGTAACGCAACTTATCGCATATACCGCACTTACACCGCACTTTTTTTAATTCTGCACCCTTTAATTCTTTTTTTATCGCCTGTCAAGTTTTTGTCTTTAACTACTATTTTGTTGATTTTGTTTTTGAATCACCATAAATTATATTTAGTTTACTTGGTGTTTTATAGTATATTCTTGTATTGATTTTTACATGTTTATTTGTATGTTTTACTAAATGTTTACTTAAAGGTAGGATACACCATTTGCAGATATCGAAAAATTTTACTACCGAATTATTAAGAACTATCTTACTCATCTGAAAGTAAAAATAATTCTAGGCATCCAGCAAAATGATCGCGCTAGATATCCTTTAATTATTCTGAAAAATATGATTGCGCTAGATATCCTTTAATTATTCTGAAAAATATAATTTTATAAAGACAAATTCATAACATAAGAATAACTTGCTCGACGCCGGTTGAAAACAAACGCTGTTTTGTGCTTTTGATATTTACTATAAAATACACACCCCACAAATCCACCCATTTATGGTACAGTAATTCAAGCAGTTACCACATTATGGTGTATACTACCTTTAATCGCGGTAGTGGATTTTATTATGGGTTTGCAACCTTTTCCACGCCGACCCGTGACCTCGTGTCAAAGCTCATAAATAAATTTAAAAAAATAGATAGATATATATATTACGCTGACTTGTTTAGATGTTTGTGTTTGTGGATGCTGGTAAATCTATCATGTTCTTGTAGTCTGGCTCCCTGAACCCAATAAGATGAAACGAAGCACTTAAAAAACGTTCTGGAATTTTACTGTCAGGGAACCAGTCTAGTTGGATTGTTCATACACTCTAAACAATAAGTGTAAATTATTGTTGTGTAAAACCGTTGGGTAATAAAATTGTGTCATTTTTGCACAATATTGAGCAAAACTAAATTTTCGATTGTACCTTCTACTTGTGTCATATCTAACACACACCAAATGGGTAAAATAGTACCCAACGTTGGCTACAAGTTCCAGCTACACAGGCGAAGAGTTCAAATCAAAATATTATTACACACGTGAAAGGTTTAAGAAACTGTGTTTACCCCACAGCTGTGTCATAAATCTGTCGTGTACACTTTATAAAGATCAATATTACCAAACATTAGTAAAATGTTACCACTGTGTGAAGGGTAAACTGATGCACGTGGCAACGTTTACCCAACATTGTGTACGCGTGTCATTTATCTACAAGATGGCTGTCGTTTGAGAGACCTCGACAAGTTCTGGGATTTTGAAGCCGTATTCGTAGGTTTCAGGGCAAGTCAGTGAAATAAATTTCCGTGGTGTTTGTTTATGTGATGCTGGTGTAGGAGCATACAAATCAGGGGGTTTGAAAAGGTGACACACTTATTATTTATGCATTATTTGCAAAATGAACGTCACGCTGCGTTTAATTGCACGTGTGTGTACGTATTACTATACCCTGTATATTGCACGTATCGCGGTGGCTGTCGTTACGGCAGTTTACGATCCGATTCCCGACTTGCCCGACCTCACATTGACAATACTCTGGGCCTTTCAATCTTGGAACCAGACTATTTAGTCGGGTGACAAGAGTAAAAGGTCCAGGGTGTTGTCAATGTTAGGCTGGGTATAAGCCGGGGAATCAGATCGTCAACTGCCGTAACGATAGCCACTTCGTTCTCCGCAAGTGACCGAAATTTGAACGATTTTAAATGATTTGAATAACGATGGAAAATGGTAACGCCCCTTTCCTATTAAAAGCAAACCCTACAGCTTCATCAAATTGGGAAATTTAATCCAAATTCCTGATGGTAATCCTCATGCATCGACACCATTAGGCTATTTGGGGAAATATTTCATTCGTTTTCACTGACTTTCAAAACTATGAATCGGTTATTAAAATCTCTAGCTTGTCAAGCCCCGTGAATGCTGTCTCGGGTAATTAAAATTACACAGGCCAAAGTTGAATAAACATCAAAGGTCACAAAACAAAGGTGCACAATAGGTGATTAAAAACAACCCAAGTCATGGGTAAATTAATAACACAACTGTAAGGGGTAGGAATTAAAACCCAATATCTGGGTAAGAAAATGACACAACACATGGGTAAAATCAGGGTTGGGTACAGTTTACACAAGTAATGAGTAAAAAGGGAACATGGTCGTCACATGGGTAAACTTCTTACACAACTTTGTTGTGCAAATATGTAACACAATAATGGGTAAAACTTTACGCCTAAATTAGTACTTTTGTACACTCTAGCTGTTGTGTAAACCGTTTACACAAGTGGACGACCATGTTCCCTTTTTACTCTCAAAAAGGTAGTAATTTTACTCAATATTGGGCAATTTTTTTTTAGAGTGTACCCGTTCCATATACCAGCACGATATGTGGCAGAGGGGTACCCCCCTCTTATCCCTATACTTTATACGCACTCAACACTATTGTAACCTAACCCACCCCCCCCCCCCCCCCCCCCCCCCCCTTGAAACCTAAAAGGAATTCCTGAGAATTCCTATGAAGCACGATATGTGGCAGAGAAAACCCCCCTCTTTTGTGTTGACCATTGTGTTCCCGGAATCTCAGGAATTCCTTTTAGGTTTCAAGGTGGGGGGGGGGGGGGGGGGGGGGGGGGGGGAGTTAGGTTACAACAGTGTTGAGTGCGTATAAAGTATAGGGATAAGAGGGGGTACCCCTCTGCCACATATCGTGCTGGGTATAACCCGTTCATATCGAACAAATTATGAACTAACAAAATATGAACTAACTAAATATTGTAAATTATAGGAGTAGTACATTTGATAGTTTTGTTTCCTTGATGTTTGCAAATTAATGTCTGCCTTTGTTAATTTTGGTTTAAGGTTTGTATTTTCGATCGGGACTTGAAATGTAATCGATAGGAAAAAAGGTCAGGCATTTTCAGCTCATTTATTACGCAGAGTCGAGTATTGATGAACAACCTCAATATTGAGACGAGTAAATCATTTGGATGTAATCGATTCTTCTGTCGTCTGTGAACCAGTTCCGTTCCGATTACAGAATCGGGTCTCGAATAAAAGCTGTTAGTAATCACAAACTGTGTTGAGTATCGATTTGTCCTTGTAGGGTTTGGTATAAAATGCTTTGGTCGCTCCCTCTCAGAAATCAAAGTGTGGCTCGAACACAACTTGTCGGCAGATGGGCTCTCTGTGTCGTCATCCCCTGATGCACTTCTCCGTGGTGAGTTACATTTCGTCACTGTTTTCACGAAGAAACACAATTTTATGTGGATTTTGAAGAAAAAGCGTTTTCGAGTTAATCTTAAGAGAGATTTCTCCTATTTTAAATTCCATAAACAAATACTACTTAATTTGCAACAACTTTTGTAGTACGGAAACCTTCACATGATTCTAAGAGAGGATTGTTGTAACATGAACCCGGCTATTGTAGAATTAACCACTTCTCTGTGGTGGGTTACATTTCGTCCCCGTTTTCACGAATAAAACACACACACGTGGAATTTGAACAAAAAGCGTTTTCGAGTTAATTGAAAGAGAAGTTTCTCCTACTTTAAAACTCCATAAAATACTACTTTGCAAAAACGTTTGCAGTACGGACACAAATCGTACACAAGCAATCGTAAACAAATGAACATTTATAAAATAATTCCCATATAAATAATTCCAATAGAAGGACCACGAATGGGTCCTGAAGCGCAAAAACAAAATGGCGTACTTCATTATGTTAAAGATTCTTACGCAGTATTTAGACTTTAATTGATTTTGTTCTCCAGTTACTTGTTGCTTTGCTCCGGAAGACATCTTCAATTCCTACTATGGAAACGGTGAGTTCTTCCTAAATTCCATCAAGTTATCTTTACTTAGATGGGGTTGGCACGGCTCGCTTGTCGAGGAATGTGACCCTCTTCCAAAAAAATAATTATTGTCACGTACTTTCTAACGGTAAAAGAGTGACTAGTTCACTCTAAAAAAGGAATGAAATTTGTTTTTTAGAGTGAAAACAAGACCAAATTTAATGAAAACTCACTCTAAAAGAATACTTTTTTACTTTTTCGGGGAGCCACAAAAGAAGACAACTCTAAAAACAAATTCAATAGAAATAGTTTTTTTTTGGTGTTTTAAGATACAAGCGGTTTCAAGGGAGGATACACCATTGGTAATTGCTTGAATTATCATGGGTGTATTGGGTGTATTCTATAGTAAATATCGTTTAACTGACCTGTCCAAAGTGTTACCATCATGGATGCTGCGAAAAGCAAAAAAAAACGGCGCTCGTTTTCAATCGGCTTTGGCAGTGGTTCTTATGATGTTCTTGGGTATTTTTTTGCGATCGCCGTCTGGCGATCTTTTTTTTTTTTTTAATAAAATTAACATTTTCGGAGCAATTACATGATATCTAGCGCAATCATTTTGCTGGATGCTTACAATCATTATTTACGTAAGATATTTCTTACTAATTCGATAGTAAAAACATTCGATATCGGCAAATGGTGTTTCTACATTTAAGTAGACGATGTTTTGCATTAGTGATGTGAATATCGTTTTAGCCTTAAAATTCACGTTGTTTAACATTGTCTGTCTGCAATACTTCGTTAAAACGCATTTTCCCGTTTTGACCCATTTTTTTTAAACAAACGTCAATTAATGTTATTAATGTTTTGACAAAATTATACTCTGTGTATTAGTAATAGATTTAGATAACTTAAAAGTGTCATCTGGACGATCCTTAAAGGTAGTATACACCATTTGCAGATATCGAAAATATTTACTACCGAATTATTAGGAAATATCTTACTCATTTGAAAGTAAATAATGATTGTAGGCATCCAGCGAAATGATTGCGCTAGATATCCTGTAATTATTCTGAAAAGTAGAATTTTATAAAAAAAAATTCGCGATCGCCGTCCGGCGAGCGCGAAAAAACAAAGATAACATAAGAATAACTGCTCGACGCCGGTGAAAAACCAACGCTGTTTTTCTCGGCATCCATGATTGTAAAACTTCGGACATGTCAGTTAAACGATATTTACTATAAATTACAACCCCCCAAATCTACCCATTCATGATAATTCAAGCAATTACCAATGGTGTATCCTACCTTTAAATCATACACTACAGAAAATACACTCTGGTGGAAAGATGGGTCCAGCGGAAGATAATTATTTTACGAGGGGAGTGATGCGATTGTGAGGTTGATTCTTCTGATGCGGTATCATCTTCGAGAAGATTGAGGTTGCCAGTAAAGCGCCGATAACACCGACGGTGATATCCAACACGTTCCAGATTATCAGGGACAGTTATTGGGATGTGGTCGCACACTGATTGCATACGATATGGGACTCATATCATGTGATTGGCGGAGACGTAGGTCTCGGATCTTGTGAAGCTACTGTAGTTTGTCACTTACAGCTGGGCCTTTTATTTTGCCGAGGGTGGTAAACTACCATGATCAGGTATGGATAGTACATGAAGGATGCATGTGGGTCGGGCGCTATGGGCATGTTTTCGTTTGCCCATGGTTGTTAATGTGCACTTCTATCACCACTATAGTTATCTGGAACGGGGAAAAGTTACGTTAGGGAAAATATTGCCCTCAAAACCCATCTACAATTTATCTACACTTTTAGCCGAGATACAGAAACAAAATCTGATTTAATTGCCGGCACATGCTATACACGTTTACACGACAATGCCAGCGTAGTTACTTTATGAATGGTCTTCTGATGATCCTTGGACCTTCAAAACATGGATGCAAACACCTTGTGCAATATTGGCCGAGATATATAAACAATTTATTTTTGATAATGGCGGCACTAATTTGAATTAAAATGATGTGGGACATTTTTTGATTTTGTTAACATAGCAAATCGTTTTTTCCTTTGCATTTTTTCTGAACTAGAAAAACCAATTAAAAGTTGATTTCCGAGGGTGCACAATACCCCCCTTCCTACTAAACTGTGGTGCAGTATTTAATACACTATTATCTACGGCCGGTCTGACGGAACAGTATAATATCCCCCTCTATTGGTGTACTTTGTGCAACTAAACGAGGATCACTGGGATCGGAAACAATCGAAAAAAACCAAGTCTTAACCAAAGATCGTAAGCGCCGCAAAGCCTTGCGACGCTCTACGATCTTTGGTTAACTTTGCGTCAAGACTGGGTTAATGTCATCGGCCCGTTCATCAGTGGCGCAGCGCGGCATGCTCGATCGGTCGAGTTGTCTCACTGGTCGAGTTGTCCCACCGGTCGAGTTGTCCGAGCTCCGCATTATCGATCTCAAGCTCTACAAACATGTATAACGTACATGTACGCACACATTTACATACATTTGGACATGTAGCATTGTCAGGGCATTTTGATTATTCCAATTTGTCAAATTGTATGTCCAACACACAAGAGGGCGTCCGCGCCTATGTACTCGCAATAAAATTATATCAATAGCGTTTCATTGTGTTGACATTATATTTAGCGGTGTCTTTTACTTTTTTATTTATTTGTTTATTGTATCCGTTAGTAAAATTCCTCGCATCTTTCTTTCCATTGCTCTTTTGGTCAACTATACAGTCAACTACATCTTGCAAAATAGAACAAAATAGGTGGACCATGCTTAAATATTAACTATAAGATAAACAAAAATGGTGCCCATAGGCTATAGACGCAAATGCAATAGCAGAAACAAATACCTTGTTAAAAGTCTTTACAAAAACACAAAAACATACAAATTGCATTAAGAATATGTTTGTAGTGTTAAAGCAGGGTTCGACCTTAACGGTGGTCCGCTAGCCAAATTCTAGTCAAAACAGCTGCGCGGGTCTAGTCAAAACCCTTTCTTAAGTAGTCCGGCGGTCTAGTGAAAAAAATGCCAAGATAAGCCTAAGTAAGCTTGAGCGATACCACGATATAATCGAAAATCGCAATACCAGTTCATAAAAGATTACGATGACCCGACCGAGTTTCTTGAAAAGACCAACATCAAAGCCTCAGCACCGCTAAACCACTTCCCCAGTGACGAATTGTTATCCAATCCTGAAGTCCAGTTAACAAAAATCTTCATTGCCATTTGGTATTGACTTTCTTCTATAACCACAGACTTTCTTCTTTAACCGCAGACTTTCTCTAACCACAAAGTGCTACTCAAAGAATGTTGCCCAGGCCGGCTTATCTCCAACAAAGATACATTGTATTTACTTTACACCAACCCTTGCCAGGCAGATACATAATTTATGTAAAAGGCCCTGGTCGGTGTATTCCTGGAACGAATGTATTTATCTCCAGACCCAACCGATGGTCATTAAATTGGCTGTAAGTAATTTTGAACAAGTTTGCCGTACTTATTTACAAAATGTGTTAAGTGGTACAAATAAAAAGGTTATATTCCTAAGGTTAATTATGTTATTGTCCTTGTTTTTAAAGAAAGAAAACAAGAGAAAGGATACTTAAAGACTTATTTGAATGAACTTCTAAAATTTCCCCAACCGATTTCAGGGATAAATAATAATACATACACCTGACCATTAAATTACGAGGCTAGCGAAATAAATTCCAGGTTTATTTATTAACATTTATTTCTGGTTTTATTGTTTAAAAAAAAAAAAGTGAAAAAAAAAGAAAACGGAACATTAACACCTATTATTTTGAGCTTCTAAACATTTTTCCAACAGATTTAAGGGGGAAATTTAATACGATTTATTTTCCGTTTTTCTTGTCTTTAACAAAAACGTTCTATTTCGAGATTATTGTAAGAGCTTGTTACATTTTTAGCTGTTTCGGTTTTTCACCGAAACAGCTTTTGTAATCGTTAAAGTTTTTTTTTTTCTTTTTTTTTTTTTTCTTTTTCAGACTTTTCTCCATTTTCTTTTTCAGACTTTTTCTCCATAGGATTTGCACACGTTTGTTCAGACAATACACTTTGACACTTTGGTAAATCCGATCGACTTGATACTAGGCATACATTTAGACAACCACCCAAAGACGGTCCTCGAAGAAATTCGTCGCGATTACGTCATTCAAGGTCACGTGACTTCGCGTTAAAGGTGAAATTTTCCCCATAGGTTTTTGTACACGTTTTTCTTCAGACTATTGACTTTGACACTTTGGTAAGTCCGAACCGACTCTTAAACTTGGCATACCCTTAGGAACACCACCCCCAGATGTTCCTGAAATAAATTAGGCACAATTGCGCCATTCAAGGTCACGTGACGGCACGTTAAAGGGTTCAATGTTTCCCCAATAGGTTTTGTATACGTTTTTCTTTAGACTATTGACTTCGACACTTTAGTAAATTCGATCGACTTGAGACTTGGCACACACTTAGACCACTATCCACAGACGGTCCTAGAAGAAATTCGCACGATTACGTCATTCAATGTCACGGGGCGTCACATTAAAGGTTTAATTTTCTCCCATAGGTTTTGTACACGTTTTTCTTTAGACTATTGACTTTGACACTTTAGTAAATCTGTTCGACTTGAGGACTTGGCATATATTTAGACAACCACCCAAGGACGGTCCTAGAAGGAAATTCGTTGTGATTACGTCACTCAAGGTCACGTGGACTTCGCGTTAAAGGTGAAATTTTTCCCATAGGTTTTGTACACGTTTTTTCTTAAGACTATGTCATTGACACTTTGGTTAATCCGAACCGACTTGAAACTTGGCATACACTTAGAACACCACCCCCCATATGTTCCTGAAAGAAATTCGGCACGATTGCGTCATTCAAAATCACGTGACGTCACCTTAAAGATTCAATTTTTCCCCCATAGGTTTTGTACACGTTTTTTCTTCAGGACTATTGGACTTTGACAGCTTTCGTAATTTGATCGACTTGAGACTTGGCACACACATAGACCACCACACACACATATTGAAAATAATGTAAGACACTCGAAACAGCTCTGTGTTTGTCCACAAACACATGTCTAGTTTTTATTTATAATGGTTCCGTGGTGTAATTTTACATAATAAACGCTTTATAGTGCAAGAGGAATAAAGTAAAACCACGGGAGAATTATTCGGGAGTATTTCCCGAATATATTCCAATAGGGGCAAGAAATCCAGACAATGATTGACAGCTGACCTACAAAATGTACTAATTTGTAGCAAGCGGGCCAACATGTGGCTGACCATTACTTTGGAATTTCAATAGGCTGGGAAATGTCACTTTGTGGCATACGATTACACCCAATGAAAAGAAGAGATTGTTAAAAGGAAGAACAAGATTGGACGGTTTTTTTATATTTTTGATGTGGTTAGTACAGGGGGGGGGGGGGGGGGGGGACACACAAGTCAATAACGAGACACATGCCATATATGTAACACTATTTTTATTACATTGCCTTTGAGTGCAGTTCAGAAGCTTTAAAAAGGTGAAAAAAACATGCGGATCAATGAAAATGCCTGGCGGTATGAAGCAGAATCAGTAGTCAAAAAGATCGGACGTGTTTTTACAACTCGGATGCTTTCCTAATTCGGATGGTATTCCTAATTCGGATGCTTTATGCAAACTCGGATGCTTTTTTAAT
The DNA here is from genome assembly GCA_037893245.1 of Crossaster papposus. Classification (NCBI taxonomy): domain Eukaryota; kingdom Metazoa; phylum Echinodermata; class Asteroidea; order Velatida; family Solasteridae; genus Crossaster; species Crossaster papposus. Next base: position 2,674 of record JBAIAA010001657.1, on the reverse strand, counting down.
TTGGATGAATTCGTAATTCGGATGCTTTTTGGTAAACTCGGATGCTTTTTAATTCGGATGAATTCGTAATTCGGATGAATTCGTATTCGGATGCTTTTTGTAAACTCGGATGCTTTTTGTAAACTCGGATTGCTTTTTTATATTAGGATGTTTTTTTAATTCGGATGCTTTTCTAGTTCGGATGCTTTTTTTAATTCGGATGCTTTTCTAGTTTGAATGCTTTTTGTAAACTCGGATGCTTTTTGAAAACCGAACATATTCGCAAATCGGATGCTTTCCCAATCCGGCACTAGGGTGGCCCTGAAAGGACATCACACATCGCAGATTTTTCGATTTCGCGCATTCTGCGCGAATTTGAACGATGACAAACATGTTATCGTATATATCTAAGCATATATCTAGAGATGTGGAAGATTTTTATTGTAGATTTCTGCACAGATTTATGTGATAATGAATATTTTCTGGGCAGATTTTTGAAAAGTCGCATATTTTTATTTTAGATTTCAAGTTCTGCGCAGATTTCTTAGTACGCACTTACTTTTGTGCGATATCGCACGGGATGGGGCAACTACATGTACATTTTCATTGCACATTTAATTATGCGCGGCTATATATGTCGCACTCACGTACAGCAGATTTATATGCAGATTTATGTGCACATTCTTCTGCGCGATGTCAGCACACATACGACGTTTTGAATGTTATGATGTTCTAAAACGGACAGGCAACGTCGTGGTCAGGGGGGGGGCTGGAGGGGGGGGGCGGGGGTGGAGGGGGGGCGGAGGAGGGGGGGGGGCGGAGGGGGGGGGGGGGGGGCGGACGGAGGGGGGGGGGGGGGGGGGGGGGGGGGGGGGGGGTGGGGCGTAGGGGGGGGGCGGAAGGGGGGGGGGGGGGAAAAACCCCTTCGAGCCTGTTGATTGCGCAACGCCTGACGTACCCGTCCATATCTCAAAATAGGGGGGAACAATTTTCTCACGCGAAAATAAAGAGTTTTTGGCAATCCAATCTTAACATCTTGTCTTTTGTAGTTGTAAAAGGTTGATATTTACCTTAATTTTATCATCCAATGACAAAAATTTTATTGAAAATAAAAAAAGCAGTCGAAAAATTAAGCGTTGAACGTACGTAGAATGCACGTAGAGATTGTGCACAAATATAAAACGACGTTGACAAATACTCCTCCCCTAAAAAGGGCAATAATAATCGATAAATTGTGGAAAATCGTGCTTCGAACCCCACTCACTTTTTTCACATGGATACGTTTAAAAAGGATGTAGCAGTGATTATACTGAATTTAAAAAAAATCTGCCTGTGAACCACTTGCCTTTTGGCGAACGAAAATGGGAAGAAAATGACATCGCACCTAAAACAAATTCGTGTAGATCGTGCATGTGTACCTGGCTTTGCGGACGTTATATGAATCACTGAATTTGGAGAGCGAAGGGGGGGGGGCGGCGGTAGCAAATTTGTACGTGTTTCAATGGTGACGCTATCGAGGAGGGCGATCTATATACGTATTTACATTGTGTGAGTTCACTGAGTGGTTCACGAGCAGGGGAAGAATGGAATGAGATACATTTCAACGTTGGTGGCGCACTTTGTTGGGCCCCCCCACTACCCCCCCCCCACCCCCCCCCCCCCCCCCCCTGGTCGTCGGTTTAACTTTCAAAACTCCGTACATTCAACTTCCAATTAACATCCAACTTTCGCGCGCTTTTAACTGGCGTCAATGGTAGCCGCGTATTCGGGCCCCGGTTCTCTCCGCGCGGATTAAGTCCGCATTCACCAAAAGGCACCAAATATATAATACATGCTGCCAAAAGGTTGATGCATTTTCTAAAAAGTTTTTTTGTCAATTTATCTTAAAGAATTTTCTGAATAAACCGACTAAATATAACAATACCTATTTTCAAACACTTGTAGATCATATAGCTCCTTGCAGCCATCCGTCCATATTATGGATTCCGTGGGAAACGCGTGAACATGTTGTTTTGAACATTGAAACTTGATCTTAGGACTCCTAAGAGTTGATCTAGATTTGGTGCCATTTTTTCGGACAGCGTTAACGCCTATTTTTATGCAAATTAGTTATGACGTTATAAAAACGTCATAAAATCGAGTGTTTCAGTCCATTAAAAGACATATTTTACCATTACCACACAAACAAAACATACTTTAAAGGCATTTGTAACATTATGTTGTTGTTAAGATTTAATATTTTTCTTAGGTTAGGTGTAGTAAAGTATAACACATGTTTTTTGTATGCATAAATTTACTTATTTTATGCAAATAAAGATATTACATCAAATTAAATACCTCTGACGTGAAATAACATGTGGCAATTGGCCATGAAACAAATGCCTTTTGGTCACTTTAAAACAATCGTACTTGTTTAATTTTAATCTTGCTAACATCTGATTATTAAGTTGCATAATGTCCTTGTTTATGCAAATTACGGAATGACGTGGTGAAGTGACATGTTTTGCAATTGGCAAACATAGAATGCACTTTGAAACAAGTGAACTCTATTGTTCAATCTGTAATTCTTGTCTGAAGCTATGAGTGTAAGTATATAATATGCATACATTTATTTGGATGATAAGTAGTTGTTTTTGCAAATTTAAGGGGGGGGGGAATTGATGTTAAACAAGAATCCATATATGTTGACTGTTAC